>WAAF01001774.1:0-56422 GCA_013400475.1 Tricholaema leucomelas | reverse complement strand
GGTTGCCCAGGGAGGTTGTGGATGCTTCCTCCCTGGAGGTGTTTAAGGCCAGGCTGGATGAGGCCTTGAGCAACCTGCTCTAGTGGGAGGTGTCCCTGCCTATGGCAGGGGGTTGGAGCTGGATGATCCTTGAGGTCCCTTCCAACCTAAACCATTCTATGATTCTATTCTATGATTCTATGGCAGCTCCAAAGGAACATGCCTGCCTGAGGTCACTGCTGCTCTGCAAACAGTGCTGGTCAACTACCTGAATGGGTGAATTTGAAAGCTGCTGGGAACTTTCCTCCTCCTGCTCATCTCTGGGAAACAAATGCAGAAAGCAGAGGAAGGTGGTCACACTTAAAGAATTCTGCAGAGATTTTAGTGCTCATGGGTTTCTAGATGTGGCAGTTAGCATAAATGGCATCAAATATCTCCTTTCTTACTAGAAGGACAGTTGTCAACCAGCCATTAATTCAGATCCTGGCAGCTGCATCTACCTCAATCTTGAAAGCCTACAGTGCTGATATCCTCATGTTAGACTTGTGATGAGCAGGAAGGCCCTTTGAAAAGCCAAAAGCCAGAATCCATTTGTCTGCTGAGCAATGGAAACTGGATCAAAAGAGGAGACAAAGTTATCCCTGCAAACTGGAGTGAGACCTTGAGAATCAGAGACAGGATGAGAGGAGATAAAGCTGCAAGAAGAGAGAAGAGTGCAAGAAGTGTCAGTCCATGGCTGCCCAAGCAGAGTTTTTCTTCTGCTTTTACACACGGGCACATGTGAATCTTATGGGTTCACTTAATGTCACCAAACCCCTTATGTCTGCAGGGAACAACAATGGGTCTGGCACTATGACATCCATTCCTGCATGTTTATGGTACAGAAGATTTTATGAGAAACATGGCACTATCTGAGAGCCTAATCTCTTTCAAAGAGAGAAAATAAGCAGGAAGCACTGGAGTGACTCCCCAAAGAGATGTCACTGCATTTAATGTGTATTTATGCAGCTATTTAGAGGCAAACGAGAAGCAGTGATTATGTATAGAATAAAATGGAACAACAAATTGAGATTGTTTTAGCTTCCGCCTTATCTGATTAGCCAGGAAGAACAGCAGACTGATATGCTCTGAACTAATAAAAACAGGCTAAGCCTAAATGCTCTGGTCCTTGGGGGATTCGTTTTTATTTACTGCACGAATCAGAGGGAGAACAAAAGAGATATTTTGAACCAGCTGAGAGGCTTGGCAGCCCAGGCTGAGCTGGGCCTTCTGTGTACCTGAAGGTACTGAAGCTAAGAGCCTTTCTTGGTGCTACTTCTCTGCTACTTGGCTAAGATGTCCTCAGTTAATTGTAGCACAAACAACGGCAGCTCTGCGAGTCAGCTCTGGCAGTCATTGGGAACTGCGGTGTGGGGAAGGGCAGCAGCACAAGGTGCTCCTCTCCTAAACTCATTTCGCAGCAGAATATTAGGTTGAATAGCTGAACCTGATGCCTCAGGGTCCCCCAGCTCAGCTGTCTGCTCAGTGCTGTGAGACGCAAACCAGCTGCTGAGAGAATGAAAACTCATTATGGATATAGCCAGAGAGAATGGGCAGCTGTGATTTACAGGCAGAGCCAGTGAGCCCTCTAACCCCCTCACACATCTATTGGGAGCAGTGAGCCCCTGAAATGACTGGCAGCATCACGACACATGATGAACTGGGGAGAATACCAGAGGCCAGATTTTAAAGAAGGGAGCAAATTGTAATTGGGCAGGAGCTCCTCACCAGGTCTATAATACGACAGCTCAGAAAGACCAAAGGCACCAACCCCTAGCTTTGTTCTCACAGACCCCTGACACGCGCACAAAAGGGAGGCACTTGGGTTGAGCAGGAGCTGCTGGATGAGCTCTTTGGAGTGTTATGATTTCATTCACCTATCTTCAGCACACACCACAGGATAACAAGTCACTAACAAACGGCATTGCTCAATGCACCAAGAGGAACATGTCTTGGACAAGTGACATAGTGCCTGCAACAACTCTTTTAGTGGTAAATGAGAATGTTGGGTAGCTCTTTTGATACAGCACATATAGTCCTACATCAACAAAGTCCTCAAGGCCTAAGTAATAAGTAAGACTATCAGAGCAGGCAGTAAGACCACACAGAATAAGTATTTTGTGTACATGCAGCCATCAGACAAATCTTTCACACAGCTTGGGAGGACACCTACACCTTGTTTACTCCTGTTCTCTTGTAGGGCCATGCTGGTGTGGGCACTGCTTGGGGCACAGTGCAGTACAGTAGCAACACATTCAATTAATTCCTCACCGCCGGCCGTCAGAGCCCTGCTCCCTCCCTGCTCTGTGGGGAGGCAGTGGTGCTGTGTATGACACAGGAAACCTGAGCATATTCCAAAAGCTGCAAAAAAACTGAAATATGGCTTAGTAAGTGATAGACTTTGCTCTCTTTCATCAAAATACAGGGCATCAAGTGCTTCATTCTGTGAACCTATCCTGCTTTCTTAAAAGTTTTAACAATATTCTGTTTTTCAGTTGTGTTTTATGTGGAATAAGAAAGTGAGGTTTCTCCACAAAATGTGTTGTGCTCTAAACTCTATAAACAGCCTAGCACAGAATGGGAAGAACGGTTCCTACTTGGAGTCAATGGTACAGCTTCCAACTTGCAAATAAAGATCTTGTTAAATACAGAGAAANAAAAGAAAGGATGATTCATCAGGAAAAAAATAACAATCTGTGGTTTCTGCAAAGACACTCTAACAAATGTCTAAATGAAGAATGGCAATAGTTTAGCACGTGGCACGGAAAAGGCCGCCCAAGGAAAGCAGTGCCCGTAACGCAAAAGCTGAGCGGAACAGAGAGGCTTGCTAGAGTACGTCAGAGGGAGCTGTTCAGGTGTGATAACAACAAGGCTTCTGTGCTTTAGTGGCCTTTAGCCTATTCTGCCAAGTAAGTGAGGTTCATACAATCGTACTCCAGGTACTTCTATGTGTCTATAGATCATCTATAGATGCTCAGAGGGCTGGAGCACCTCTCCTGTGAGGACAGACTGAAAGAGTTGGGTTCAGTCTGGAGATGTTCAGCCTGGAGGAGGTTCCCAGGTGACCTTATTGTGGCCTTTCACTATCTGAAGGGGGCCTACAAAAGAGCTGGGGAGGGACTTTTTAGGACATCAGAGATTGACAGGACCTGGGGGGGGAATGGAGCAAAGCTGGAGGTGGGGAGATTCACCTGGACATGAGGAGGAAGTTGTTGAGCATAAGAGTGATGAGAGCCTGGAATGGGTTGCCCAGGGAGGTGGTTGAGACCCTATCCCTGGAGGTGTTTAAAGCCAGGCTGGCTGAGGCTGTGGGCAGCCTGATCTAGGGTAGGGTGTCCCTGGGCATGGCAGAGGGTTGGAACTGGATGGTCCTTGTGGTGCCTTCCAACCCTGACTGATTCTATGATCCAAAGTCTGTTCTCCTCAAGTAATTTTGGAACCTATGGAGCTGCCTGCAGCAAAATTGAAAGGGAACAGCAGTATGAGAAGCATCCAAGATCTTCTGGTTATCATAAACACGGCCGTTGCTGTCCCTGCTGGTGGAGCACTGCAGGCAGATCTCATCCTCATTCAGACGTGGAAGAGTCCACACAGGGAAAAGTATTATCAGCACCCAAACTCAGACAAATGTTCTCCTGGAGTCTGCCACTTCTTGGCTACCAGGAAACCAAGCTGTAAGAAATGAGCTTTTATTTAACCTCACTGCTGAAGCAAAATTTTTTAAAAAATTTAACTTCTCTGAACAAATTTTATAAGGAGAAATCTTTTTGCTTCTGACTTCTAAACACAAATCTCAAGGCCGTTGCAACAACCAGTCAGGGGGCTCTTCACTGAAAGCCATATCTGCAGAGGACACAGCAGGAGAGGTACAGACTGTGAAACCTTTTCTGTCACTTATGGAGCCCAGGGACATGTTTCACACTTTGAATTCACAGGGAAGCCCCAGAGAAAGTTGCAGTCCCCTCCTCTGTCCATGAATGCAGGAACAGATGATGCCTTCAGAAAAAACTACAAGACTGTTATCCTCTATCCTGAAGATGTCTGGGAGATTTTGAAGTGGATTCTTAATCTCTGTACCAAGGCAAACCTTTGGTGGAGGCAGGTGAAATCCTATCATTTACTAAACTGGGGGCCAGACTACAGGGTCTCTGCTAGGCTCAAGGACCTAGGTGACTCTCCTTGGCAGCAACAAGTCTTGATTCTCTTGATGTTTCTATCTATAGGCAGGTCTGGGGCCCTATTGTTGAAAGAATGCTCAAACTTGAGGATCTGGATAGCTCTGCTCAGCTCTCCCTTAAACACATCACTTACTGCCCAGGCTGCCTGGCAGATAAACATTTGTGTTTCACTTTTATCTGCACTGACGCTGCTGAAGATACTTTGCCATTACAGCCAAGCCCTGTGATCACTCAGATTCCCACCACATGGTACAATTCAATGCTCAGGACATGATCAAAGCATGCAGAGCTGTGTGTTCATCACTGCAGGGCATGGCTGTGTGTGAGTGTTTGCAGAGAAGAGGTCCTGGCCTCTCCTCCTCACTCTGACTATCCCTTCTTCATTTCACACTTCACAAATGCACACTGCCCTTCTCATCTGATAGCTAAGGGCCTCTTCTGTGCCTATATTTCCTGTGCCGATGGGCTTTGAGGTGCATGGGAGATGAATGCTAACAGCCAGGTAAAGCAAAACCTTTCTCCCCATTCCCCAAGTCCCAGTCTGACATGTGAAGGTAAACGCATGAAAGACTGACATAGGCAAAGACCACACCACAAAGCAGAGACAAAAATATGTACACCAAAGACCTCAGGCAATTCTAGCCATACAACAGCGTAAATCCCAGAGCCATCTCAGAGCTGGGAAAGCAAACACAGCTTGTCCTGAGAGATCTTCCTTCCAGGCTGGAGCTATGGTTTCTACAAGCTGTTGCACCGTCCTGTATAAAAGTTGCTATTCAGGCCAGTGCTAGGTTGGATTTCATGGACAAGTCAGGATTTGGTACATGTTGTGAAGCACAAATACCCCTGACACAATTCCATTTGTCCCAGCCTCAGTAATACTTCACACTGCCCACCCAGATTTTGGAAGGATGAAGGCAACCATCCTATTACAGCATCACAGTACTTCTGTGCAGGTTTGGGAAGGGTGGGAGTGTTGTCCGCATGGGTAAGGAGAAGGCTGACTGAACTAGGAAGCATCATTTGAGGAAATGCCTGTGTTCATCAAGGCATGGTGATCTCCATTTATCCATTATCTCTTCCCTTCTTCAGCTGACCAGTGAGATTTTACAGTGGCCAGATCTGGCAGGCTTCATTTTGTGCGTTTACCTTTTCCTTGTCAGACTTGCAAATGAATGCACACCACACACTGCCTGCTTTGTCTGTACAGCACATGGAGACTGCCATCTCTTAGGAGTGCACCAAAAAGGTCAGAGCATTCAGCTTGCATTGCAAATCAGCACCAGTTATGTACTCTGACAGCACCAGATGTCAGCTCCAAAATGAACTGCATCTGTTCAGCAGTACACAAGGAGCAATGCATGTGAGGATGAGACTAGACTCTTGAACTGCCCCTCAGAGCCAGGGCTGTGGACTTGCATTACAAACGCAGCAATGAGTCCACCTGCAAAAGCAGGTCTGGACTTCTCACCTAAGGACTTGTCGCTCTGCTTAAGCTGGACTGAGTATGAGAACTGAAGGTAAAACAGAGAAGTCAGGCAAAATAACTGACCTTGAGCTTGGCCTGAACATGGCAATTCCCTTTCCTGACTCTGAGCAACTCAGGTCTGCTCTTACTTTACCACAAGCTGTTTCCTACTCCAAATCCTGCTCCCTGCCAGCTAGGTGGTGTTACAAGACACTCCACATTACGTCTACAGCAGCCCCTTAACTGTACCTGTTGGCTGGAGCAGATGATTTCTTTGCTGAGCTTTTGGGACAAGGGAGGTTTATCCACCCACATTTTCCAATCTGTTTGTGCAGGTGCCTCGTGTCTCATCAGTGGGTGGTGAAGTTCAGCTGAACTTCAGAGACATGATGCGTGTGATGGTTTGGGTGTCCCCCGCCCCCCACACTTTTAGAAATCACCCAGACTAGACTCAGTCGGCTCTGGAAATTTGAATGAAGCTTATATTTACAGCTGGCACAATTTACAAGCAGATATTCACAGTATATACAGTTATAGACAGAAATATATAAGGGAAAAAAAGGTAATACAAACACAATTCCCCTCCCAGAAACCTGAGTCCCCAGGAGGGGCTCTCAACCACCCCTCACCTTCCCCCTACCCCTCTCAACCTTACCCCAGTCCTAAGGAAGAATGGAGGTTCGGCCAAAAGGGTTAAAAAGCAAGGTGAAGCAGCCAAGCAAAGGAGGGTGAGGTTAGAAAGCAAGATGGAGTCCAGCCAGCAGCCACGAGCTCCCCAGCAGGCAAAGTTCCCCAGCGAGGAGAAGAAGCAAATGCCCTAATCTTTGTTTTGCCTTTCTTCTTTTGTATACATTTCAGCAAGACTGTGAGCGAAGTAGACCTCACCATTGTTTTCATTTTACAGCCTATCATCTAGTTCTTCTCACCAAAACATGCTAGCTAGGCTCAAACTAGCACAATGCGCAACAACCTTTCCATCTTTGCAGCTTCCTAGCTCATCCCTATAACCTCCAGAAGGAAGATGGCTGTTTCCAGCAGGCTATGGCAAACATTTTGGGAGGACCAGTCCTAACTCATCCACCACTGATAAGCAATTCAGACAGTCTTGGCCTGTTGTGTATTTGGAGTCAGTCAGCTGAAGGGGCACTTGGGCTACTCTGTTACTCTTCTGAGGGAGTCTGGACGGGGTTCTGTAGTGTGAAGAACCTGCAAGTTGTTTCTTGGCTGTTTCAATGAAGATCTGACCTGGCTGTGCTATGTCAGTGTGAGAAAGGCCAGGGGTTTTACTGGAGCTAGGAAGCTCTGTGTTTTGCTAAGGGGCTTCTCCAATTAGAACTGGCCTAGTATATTTACAAGCCAAATAATTAGCCCCCTTGAGATATCCACAGCCCTCTATAGATCCACAACTCCAACCTTTACAATAAATCTCTAGAAGACAAGCAGCCACTACATTCCATCAGTATTGCAGAGTGAGGGCAGCAGCACAGGAGAGGAAATACATTACCTGTTCTAATTGTTCCTAACCACTTGTTTGTAAGTATGAGAGAACTCGCTGCATTTTAACAGCTGTGACACACTTCCTCTGCTCTTTGGAAGTATGCTGAAGACTCAAGGTGGTTTCCTTCATCTTGTCCAGCCCTCAGAGCATCTGCCTCAAAGCATCTTCCTCCCAGAGTGCCAGTTTTCACTGATGGCAATGGAAGAGTCTGGCAGCTTCAGCTGGGTCAGGGCAGTCCAGGCTGGATGGGCTTCTCAAAGTCCTACCTTTTTGAGTTAATCCTGCCCACCCCAAGACTTGGCAAAGTATGTGCTCACTGAGTGTGATGAGGGGAATTTGGCTTATCTTGTCTGCTTGATTTTTTTGGAGGTAAGGGCATAGAAGGTTTTCCCTTCTTCCCTCACACACCTACCTGATGTGATAAATCTTAGAAGAGTACCGAGAGCAAGTTTTCTCTCCCCACAATGAGCTTTGCCATGGAAATAGATTGATTTTACATCACTTTCTCTTCGCTTCAAAATTTTTATAGGTGGAATGAAGTAGCAAAATATTATCTTTCATAAGTTCAATATAAATTTGCCTTAGCCTATGTGACTTTCTGTTTATTTTGGCCACCTATTTCGCAGCTCCCCTGTTTGCAGCCTGGGAAAGAGGGGAAATGGCCAATGGATCAAACTCTGGAATGTTGAAAAGGTCACAGCCATCCACATGATACCACCAACCCCTGCGGCATCAGGCATTTCCCAGCTGCTGCATCGCTCCAGATGTGCCTTGCTCTGTTTCCCCTGTAGTTTCTTGAGGCCCTGGAGGAACTGAAGGGAAGACAAATCTTACCTAAAGGAAACCCAACTGCAAAGGATGGGAATAAGAGGTTTCTGCCTCCCCTCCAACCAGAGCAGATGTCTTGTCTGGCACACGGTGAGCAGCGCACCGTGCTGTGACGAGCTGCCGTGCTCAAGTATGGCAAAGCTCCTGTCACGCTGCTGTTATCCTGTCACTGATATTTGTCAGCCCCACAGAGGCAAATTGTATTAACTATTTACCAGCTTCTTCCAATTGCTCTTCACTGCAGCCCCAAAGCATGACACTGTGGATCGATTCTGAATCACTTCCCCTTGAATGCTGCATGGCTTTGTCCATCCACTTCAAATTTCTTGCATACTGCTTTTTATTAATCCCCTTTTCCTCCAATTCAACAGCTGCCACTGGGACAGAGAAGCAACTGTCTTCCAGGTACACACAAGTAAATGAGGGGCTGAACTGTAGGTGTTCCCTCCTTTCAGGGCTAAACTAGATACTGCATATTCATCAGTGTGCATCTCTCATTGCACAGACTAATTGAAACTTGAAAATCCTCACTCAGCAATGAAAGCATAGAAATAAAAAAGGATTCTCACTTTGTGTGGCTTGGATGTACACAAAATCAGCTTTAATAATTACAAGCAGGTCAGTTTTCTTCTGCTGCCCACAACAGCAGAGCAGAATGTACCACTACAGCTTCAGTGTGTACTACGGAGTTGGACTAGCCCCTACCAGGTAAAGGATCTGGCCTCTAGAATTCCAAGGGGATCAATGATTTGGACTCCTAATGAAGTGACACAGGGCCAGAGGCTAGCTCCCTCTCTAACATTGTAACCCTTTGCAGTAAAACTGCATATTCCTGTAATAAGAGACAAACTCATTGCTTACTGGGTTTTGGGATGATCATGCAATCATAGAATCAACTAGGTTAGAAGAAACCTCCAAGATCATCCAGTCCAAGCTATCCTACCCTCCAACAGATCAATGCTTGCTCCTAGCTTGGTGTCATTTGCAGACTTACTGATGATGGACTCCATCTCCTGGTCCAGATCAATAAAGATATTGAACAGAAGTCTTTCAAATGCAAACAGCATACAGGAGAAAAAATACGCAGGAAAATTTTAATGTTGCATTTTATGTGATAAAAACCATGAAAGGCTGAAGGGAACATGTGGCTGCTATTTAACAAATTGAGTTGTGGAAGCCAAGCTCCAGCTTTGCTCCCATAAAGGATTAACATCTGGAGATAACAGTTTAAAATCCAATATTGCCTTGAAAATGATGCACAGACATAACTTCAAGTTGCTAACTCGGCTGCATAGTCACAGCTCACCAACTTTATATCCTTTGTTTCTCCCTAAATTATTCATCCTAAGCATCCTTTATGTTTTTTACATCATGTCACAGCTGGAAAAGGAGGAAGACATCCTGCATGTACAAGATTCCTCTATTCCCTGCTTTCACCCTCCAGGCGCAGCATGTTTCCTACCTCCTTTTCTTCCCTGTGATTCCATTGCTGCCAGGTTTGGGATCACTCTACCTTCTCAAAATGAAAAGTTTCAGACCTCTCACAGTAAGGTGGAAACAAGAACAGATTTAGATTCATACACAAATAGTTACAGAAGGCAATGAATGCACCATGGAGTATGATCACCCCAGGCAATCAAGCATGATCTTACATCAGTTCCTCTCCAACCTGCATCACTCTTCAAACAATAATTACACTCCACTTCCACAGACAAAAACATCCCACCTGAACCATGTCAAAGACTCCTCCACTTGTGCACAACACTCTCATTAAGTGCTCCCTGCTAAACTGTCAGACAGTTGTGTCAGCTGCCTTGAAGGTATATCCAAGTGCTTCCAGGTATCTACCAGGAAGAAATTCAGACATTCCCCTGATCTCCCATGTCAGGATGCAGTTACTGTAGGCACTACATCAGCACTCTGCTAAACAACCCCAACAAACACCACAGAGCGGAAGAGAAAGCAGAGGCACAGACCCAGGGGCTTTTCAGGGGAATACAGTTCTGGAACAAGAAGCTCTCCCTTGTCCTCAAAATAACTGTCTCCTATCAGCACCTCAGAACCATCCCACTAGTAAACGGGGGAAGAGATCCACTCATTGCTGAAAAGGAATAATTTTTGCCTTTAACTTCAAGATCAAAATGTAAAAATACATGTAAAAATGACTGCAGCAAATACTGACTTGAACCATGGGGAAATCTTAAACCTCATCCTATAAGAACGAGTCTTAGAGACGGTGTCATTTGCAGACTTACTACCCAAACAAGGTTATTTCAGCTAACCCAAACAAGCCACCTGGCTTTCTGAAGGCATGAAGCTTGAGAATTAGAAGTCCACTGAAGGTGAGCAATAAAAGAGTGTTTTTAGGTCCCACAGGCAGTAATATTATCAGGTTTGTGGCTCTTTTCCTTCTGCAGTGTAACTGAATAAACAGCTGTTGATAGAAGGAAAAAGAGATCTGTAATGTACAGCCAGAGCATAAGGAGGAGATCTGTCTGCATGTTGCATATCTGTGGAAGGAGAAAGTAAGGAAAGAATGCAAGGGTCTATTAACAAACCAAAATTATTTAGTTGCTTTTTAATAGCAAACCTAGTGTGGCAATTCACCTCAAAAGTGTTGGGAATGGATGTACCTTTAAATAAGGATTGTTACAGTTAGTGTCAGTAGAACAACCCCCCCAGACCCAGTAAGCAGTGATGCTTTTATCCTGGAATTGTAGCCACTCTTGCTATGATGGGCTCTGAAGCCTGGTGGAGTAGAACTTACAGAAAAGCAAAAACCTTCTGAAGCCACCCAAGCAGAAGGCTGAGGGACCAGTGCAAGTGCAAAGCCCAGCAGGGCCTTTCTTTACCAAAATGCCTTTCTACTCCTGCATGAAGCCTCAGAGCCACTCAAAAAGAAGCAGGGTGGGCAGGTGTGCACTAGAACTGTGCTCCTGGTTCCAGGACTGTCACAATTTGTTCTGCTGTGTGTTGTTCAGCGCTGGGCACATCAATCAGCTAATTGACAGCTAATTGGCTTGTCAGCTCAAAATATTCCTTTCTGCCGTGAGTAGCAGGGGTGGGGAAAAAGCCACCTGGGAGTCAGTACAAATTTTTCTGTATGAAAAGCTTTTGGATAAATCATATTTTCTTGGCAGCTAAGTACAGAATTGTCTACAAAGCTGTTTGGAACAGCTCCACTGCTTAATATAGGGGCTCTAACATATTGTTCACATCTGAATGGAGCTATGAAAGCGTGCTGTGATTTATAGGCACCTTTCAGTTTATGTCTCTGATTTAGCTAAGCTGGGATTTGATTCTTTAGGGAGTTTTTCACTGACGTTTGCAAAACACCAGACTACAGTAAGTTGTGAAGAACTTAGAAGCTGAGGAACAGTTGTTACTTTATGTCCCTAACAGACACAGAGCTCTCTGAACAGGGACAACGAGAAATGTTTAATCAGAAAATGCTTTCAAATCCTCCAAGAAGTCTGCAGTATTGCCTTGCCATCTTAGCTTCATAGAGTGCCTACAAGGAACATCTCAGGGGAGAAAGCTTACAGCAAATAAACCAGGAAAATTATCTATTGTCTTATTCAAATACACCTGAAAGAGGTAGAGTGATTTGAATATGGTCCTCTTTTCATCGCCACCTCCTCGACTTTGTTTGGCCTCTGTGCCCAACCTTTGTTGCAGGGCAGAGTGGGTCACAGGTCTGCATTAAGCTGTCCAGGGCACAGCAGGGCGCAGCGGTGAGTGCAGGGCTTGCGGCACACTCTCACCGAGCCCTGGGGGACCCCTCACAGCTCTGCCTTCTGAGCTGGCTCGCCTCAAGCCCCTCACTTGTCAGTCCCTTTTAGGGTCTACAAACCGCAGAAGGCACTGGGCATGCTCTCACGTCCATGGACCTGTATCGTGTTCATTTCATTCCCTGCCCCTCTCACAGACTTGTGCTGTTCATCTCTCTGCCGTGACAGTAAATGCCCCATAGTGGGGCTGTCCAGGGGCTGGGTGCACACACAGAAAGCTGAGACCATAATGCAGTACTGACACAAAAAAAGGGAAAGGACAAGGACCATGGAGTATTAACTTGGCAGAGACAGACAATGATAGGATTGTGTAAGTTTAGTTTCCTTTGCAGACTGTACAGCATGAATATTCCTTCTAGCTTCATGTCATCAGAGCTGAAAATGTAAATCAAACTTACATCATTTAACACTGCCTTGAACATGAGTGACATTTATTTGCCTTCTCTTTTGCTTTCATTAGTGCCAGTTTTGCTGTTAGATCCGTTTGTTAATCCTACAAATGAAATTAAACCAAGGCTGTTATACATAAAGGGTTTGCAAGGATCAGATCTAATAATGTCATACTGTGTTATTTTGTACAAAATGATTAGCTAGTAATTGGTTTAATGGAGGGAAAAATAAATAAAACCTCCATGGAAAGGGTATTTCATGTGCCATGCATGGCTGAAGTTACGTTAACTGTGCAAAGACTACGAGCTACTTCAAACAGGGCACGGTCTTGCTCCCACTCGAATCAGCAGAGACATTCCAGTGCTGTGAGCAAGCTCCGATGCTGTATGCCATGACCAAAGTCCTGAGCAGTTGATGTAATTCACTGTAGTTTTACTGATGCTGGCCCTGCTGAGCCAACAGTGCTGGATTCCAGCAAGGAGCACATTTCCCTCTACAAGGTATCCTGAGCGCTGCAGGAGTATTCCACATTTGGATTTTCTCTTTGTGTGTGTGCCGACAGCCTCTCCAGACTTGCTTTCCTTTGTCACAGCAGCAGCTGTGATAAATGACTGTAAATTTTTGAGACCTGCAGTTTTTATTCACCACTCTATAACAACCCTGGTCATCTCCCCACCACTCTGTGGGCTCAGAACCCCATGGCTATGGCTGCGGTGCCCACCCATCTGCATCACCTTGCAGCTTCAGGTCTATCACAAATCCACTGACCATAGGCTTTGATGATGCACAAAGCCAGAATGAGGGCACAGAGGCAGTTAAAGGTGTTTAAAAGAACTCCATATGTATAAAATCTGCATCAAAATTTGAAGTGTTTTGTTTCAGCATCTGTTTAGAAATTCTGCTGCACTGTGATGATATCAAGGGAACTACGTTAATCTGCCCCAGAAGAGGATTTGTCTCTTGTTTAGAGCAGTGGCACGAGCAGGATATTTGTGTATTTTCTGTTCTGGTGTCAGAGTGACTCGATGACATGCACAGGCTATTATTCAGTAATGATGCCTAAATGGAGCTATCAGAACAGTTATTATCAAGGTTATTAAAAAGCAATTCTTTCTGCCTTCATCCTAACCACGAATTGCAGAGCTAACCGTCATCTAGGTGAGGGTGTGTGTATTAATCAAGAGGCTTCCTATGGTCTACCTAGATATCTGGAGCCTGGATAGTGATTGATTTACTCTGCTCTTAGATTAGCATACAGTCAAGCGGGGGTGTCGAGCATCTGACCAGCAGAGTTAATTCATAATGCTTGGCAACCATTTTGCAGTTCTCTCACATCTGTTCTTTCTGGCTGAGACACCAGATTTCTTTTAAGAGCCCAGAAAATGGCACATAGAGACGTGTTTGTGGTGCAGTGCTCCCTGCTATCAAACGGCAACTGTCCTACTAAACTCCTCTTCACTCCAACAGTTTTCTAGGAGAAAGAAGCCTTTTGTATAATAATGTACCAGATGCTAAAGTATGGAAAATGCCAATATCCTTTGGAGGTAGCTGCACATAACTGCATTCCTACACAAACCAAATCTGATCAGGTTACTGATGAGCCTGTGAGCACCATTTAGGTTGAGTCACCAGCTTTAGTAAAATGCATTTCATTTCACTTCTCACCTTGCCTAGGTAAAAGGCAGCTCCATATTGCTCTCACATGCTTCTAGCAAGCCCCGAAGTGCAACACGACTTGCATCTGCTGCTGCAGTGTCTTAGAAGGAGAGCAGGGAAATTCAGTCGGCTTGGGTCTTTTCTGCTGACTCTGAGCTATCAAGACATACATTTGAGGTCTGGCAAAACTCTCACAGTGCTGTCAAGCTAACCAACACCTCTAGTATTAAATGGTTCCCCATTTGCTGTTATCATCATTTTCACAGGCTTCACTTCAGCTTTGCTGTGCGTCTCTAACACTCTCAGGATTGCTTTTTGCAAGTGAAGAGATCAGAGATGCCAAGAGGCAGACACATCTGCTCCAGCCCCTTTCACTGGCAGCGTGAGCATGGCATCATGAAAATTAAAAATGGTCACTAAAGGCAGGCAGATTTCTCTCTGCTCCGTCCCTCAGTTACATTATCAAACCTGTTCATCCACTCCTGGGAAGCTGTCAAAGATGAATAAAGAGCCTTCTGAGAAATACTGCTTGCAAAATCAGATTTTTTACAAAAGGCGGATTGGAGGGGCCCTCAGGGCTTTTGGGCACTGATCTGAGCACAAGGAGCTGAGCTTCCACAAAACAGGAGATGCAGGTGCTTTGTAGAGCTTCACCTACTTAGTCCTAAGCTTTGCGCGACAGCTGATGGTCTGCTGACAATTTGAAAACCACTTTGGTGAAGAGTTAGAATGGCTACACTGATTTGGAATGACTGCTGGGAGTGAGAGGAAGGGAAGAGGCATCATTTATCTCCAGGAATACATATCTATCAAAAGCAAAGAGCATTCTGAATTTCAGAGCGTTCGTGGAGGCGGCAGTGTGGAAGCTGGATTCACAGTAAATTGAGTAGGACCAACCAAAACCACTTCACTTGCAAAGCCTGGTGGAGAATCAGCTCAAAGCCTTACACACTTCTGTTGAATAATTCAGTGGCTGGAAACTCACGTTTATCTGATTCTCCTCATACAGCACAACCCACTAGGACTCTGCACCTCTGATGTTATGGCATGAACCTGAGGAGCAGCACCTTGCTCTAAAGCAGTTTGGGTGTTTTGTAGTAAATACTCCCCTGTGCAAGTGCTCTCCCTGTCAGAAGAAGAGACCTTACTACCCACAGCACTATTACAGTCCTACTTGCCGTAGTGCTTCCCCTTCTGCCAAGCTCGACACTGAGCTCATCCCTTCTGGAGGAGCATCTTTATTACAAATCTGGAAGACCTTCAAGCTTATGTCTCAGAATAGACAATTTATCCCCTAGGGATTGGGAACAGAGTTTTGCATCCCCCTTCAGAGCTGGAGACCAAACAGAGGTATCTCATCCTGCTTTAGAAACGAAGCTTTTGGATAAAAGGGAACTCTCCCTGGAGACCTGCTTTGTCATCCAGTATCTTCTCAGAGAGGATTTAGCGTTGGCAGCAGATGAAGAGCACCCAGCCCATACGTCTCTTCACAGTGCAGCCCTGGGGGAAGTACACAGGTGGAGCACTGCTGGGACAAACAATTTTAGACATGTCCAGAAGGCAAGTTTCAGGGGACAGACTTGCTGCTCCCCAGGGTGGAAAGAAGCATGGTGGGGGGCGGGGGGTGTAGGTGGCTTGGTTCTGCTCACTGTCAGAGGTTTTATAAGCCCAGTTTAGCTCAGTGGAGTGGACTCCTGCGGCCTAATAATTTATACCTTCTTATGTCTCAGCACTGTAATTTACCAAAATAAAGAATAACACTCCTGTAACAGAGATTAATGGCTGTCAGACTGCAAAGTAATTTTTCAATATGAAACAGAGCAAAACTTACATTTTTAGCACAATTTCCCAGTTCAGTGATGCACCTGGTAATAATTATGATTTACATTAACCATAACATCATCCTTCTTATATCAACTCGCCTTAGTGAAGAATGAAGTAGGCCCTTGTTAAATGTTTCATGAAATAATTCAAATCACATATGCTAAAATTTCCCACTAGCTCCCACTAGCCAGCCTAAAAATCAGCAAGAATAAAAATGATTTGCTGCTGCTGCGAAGGCCCTGGTTCTGAATGGAGTAAGGCCAGCAGAGCCCTAAGAGCTCTTGTGGTTAAGTTAATTATAAGAACAGCTGACAAAATCTTTGCGTCCAAAACTATGATGCAGCTGCAACCCCCATTCTCTGCAGGTGTTCTGTGCACTGACTTACATCCAAGCTGAAGTTCTCCTGTAAGAATTTGCCTGTAACAGAACAAAAGAGAAAGAAACTGTCCCTGAAGTCAGCAGAGTTCAACCCTTCAGGATCACCTAATGCATTAACTTGCAGGCAGCAGGACAGTTTGCAGTTTGTGGCTTCGCTAACCCAGAACCCGAGTCACTCTTGTTCTGTAAGGTACAACGGCACACATTCCCGGTGGAGTTTCCTGCCAGTGTAATAAGCAGACACCTACCAAACCCAAAAGACAATGCTGTCTGCTTGGCATGTGTGAGGCATGCAAAGCATTTACCTGCTAAAATATTACAGGAAAAAAAAAGGGCACTGAAATGGTGTGAATTATTTGCCTTAGAAACACAGATAAGTTAAATACAGAACTGGTGTAGCCCTAAAAGAGCAGGTAGATTCATTTGAATAATAGGATTATGATTTATGATTTTCCTATTGCAGGAATGAGTTTCAATTCTGCAGCCTCTAATTATGCACTGGCTTGCACAAAAGCTGCTCTCTTCTCATGCATGAGGTATCAGGACCCCAGACAGGATTCAGAGACCTCAGACACTGTGCATAGACACAGCTTCAAAACATTCCCCTTCCTGAGGTCCTGCGTGCCTGCCAAAAGGAATAACTTTGCCAGCAGCTTACCAGGGATCCAGGGGCTAGAAACCCTCATCACCCACAGCCATGCTCCTTTACCCTGAGCGGTCACTGAAGTACCCATTGAAGGCAGCCATGGCCTTCTTCTCTTTCTGGTGCTCTAGCTTAGGCTACAGCAGCATTTAAAATCCCACTCCACTACATACTAGAGCCTACTGCTCTTTGAGGGGCAGTGACTGAATGCTGTTTGTCTCAGGGAGGTGCAGCGTTATCCTGTGGTACTCCACCACATATCTATCCATCCTTGTGGCTTGCAGTCTCCACCCAGATGCTGCAGATGTGGCAGGGGCAGCTGCAGTTGGCACCAGGCATCAACGACCACGGGTGCTGCCTGTGCAGTGGGTGCAGGTTGGTATGGAGCCCCCTGAGCAGCAGCAGTCCTGCCCCACCAGCCCAAAGGGCTGTTTCATTTCCTTTGACTTGCTGTGGTCCCTATCAGCTGAGCTGGCTAATAGCTTGGTTCTGCTGCCCCTGCCAGAGTAAAGTTCAACACTGAGCCATTAATTAGGATGGCTGGATACTCTGGGATTTAAACTAGTGATTAATGAGGCTTTCCAGCTCCAGCTCCATGTGAACAATTATCTAGTTCATGTTATATTTAATTTATTTAAAAAACTCACCAGGACAGTAAATCTTACTCAGAAGGATTGCTGGAGGAAGAAATAACTCTTACACCACCTTTATAATGTTGATTGCAAATTTACACTCACACTCTCTTGCACTAAGTTTAAAGCCTTCTTCAGAAAGACAGCACAATTCACCTTCAGGGGGTTCTTTGAAGACCTACTTAAGAGTGGGAAACAGTGGAAGGGACATCATGATAGGGTGATAAGATACTGTGTTCTGCCAAGCCGTCAACCTCCCTGCTGTTAATTAGCTTACAAAGTAGGTTTGAATTGCACGGTTTGCATCCTGCAGCTGCTGAGGCATCCTAGTGTTCGCTGGTGCTTTTCTTTCCTTAAGCAAAGGTTCCAGTGCAGGGGTATGTGGCAAGTGCAGCGGAAATACAATTTGGAATTAATCTCTCCAGAGCATTAATCCACTCCTAAGCTCCCTTCGCTCCTGTATGATACATAATCGAAAGCTGGGATCATGGCTGCTTGAGCCCTGCCTTTCCTTACATTTGCATTCAGACACCATGAACTCAAAGGCCACCAGTCTTAACTAATTCTTCTAACTATGTGTTTGGTAATCTCCCTAGCAGGAGTCAGCCCAGGGTCCCTGCACATTTCCATATGTTTGAAGCTTACCTCTCCTCTTCTCTCTTTGTCAAAGGCTGACAAAAAGCAGCTACAATTTCATAGGGCAGTAAGAACGAGATTAAGGAAGATACACAACTGTCACCTAAACACCTGCAATAAGAACACCACACAATAAATACAATAAGGAGCCCATAAATGCAAACGTCAGTCCTTACACTGCTGGCACAGTCAGCTCCTGCACCAAGGGCTGCACCAACTCCTGCACCCCTGACCTGCAGCACCACTGCCTCTGCAAGCCACAGGAACAGCAGCCAGAAGGTCCTGTGACATATTTATTATGGGATATAGGTGGACTGAAGGCAGGTGGGGTGGGTAAGTGTGCTCTCCATCCAGCCCATCTCCCCTTGCAAATGAGACATAGCCTAAATTGCTTGTGTCGCTCTGGCTGCTCTTCCCTGACTACAACTCATCTTTCTTGTAGCTGAATGGAAAACCTTGAATTTCAAATCATCTGCAAAATCCAAAGTGAAGTCTTTGTGCACTAAATTAAAAATCACAGAATTGTTGAGGCTGGAATAGACCTCTGAGATCATCAAGTCCAGCCTGTGACCTAACACCACCACATCAACTAGACCATGGCACTAAGTGCCACATGCAATCTTTCCTTGAGGAAATTCAGGGATGGCAACTCCACCACCTCACTGGGCTGTCCACTCCAGCACCAAATTACCCTTCCATCAGGAAGTGATTCCTAACATCCAACCTAACCCTCCCCTGGTGCAGCTTCAGGCCATGCCCTCTCATCTTGTCACAAGTTGCCTGGGAGAAGAGCCTGAGCCCACCTTACTACACCTTCTCTTCAGGTAGTTAGAGAGTGTGATAAGGACCAGGTGTTCCTCAAAGACTTGTGTTGGGACCACTTCTTTTTAACATCTTTATTGATGGCCTTGGTTCAGGCATAGAGAGTGTCAGCAGTAAGTTTGCAGATGACACCAAGTTAGGTGGCAGTGTTGATTGGAATGAGGGTAGAGAGGATCTGCAGAGGGACTTGGATAGGCTTAGACCAAAGAGCCAACATTAATGGGATAAGCTTCAACAAGGCCAAATGCCAGGTCCTGTGCTTGGGTCACAACAATCCCAAGCAATGATGCAGGCTTGGGGCAAGTGTGGCTGGAGAGCTGCCTGGCAGAGAGTGATCTGGAGGTTGTAATAGACAGGAGCTGAATGTGAGCCAGCAGTGTGCCCAGGTGGCCAAGAAGGCCAATGGCATCCTGGCTGGGATTAGAAATGCTGTGGCCAGCAGGAGCAGGGATCTGATTGTCCTCTTGGACTCGGCCCTGGTGAGGCCACACCTCGAGTGTTGTGTTCAGTTTTGGGCACTGCAATACAAGAGAGATGTGGAGGTGCTGGAGCCAGTGCAGAAGAGGGCAAGGAAGCTGGGAAGGACCTATAGAATAAACCTGATGAGGAACAACTGAAGGAGCTGGGGATGGTTCATTTGACAAAGGGAGGGCTGAAGGGAGACCTCATGGGTGTCTATAGCTACCTGCAGTTTTTATGGAGAGAGTGGTCAGGGACTGGAATGAGCTGCCCAGGGAGGTGGTGGAGTCACCCACCCTGGATGTGTTTCAGGGTCGTTTGGATGTGGTGCTTAGGGCTATGGTTCAAAGTGAATCTTGTAGATTGGGGTTCTAGGTTGGACTTGGTGATTCTGAGGGGCTTTGCCAACCTGCATGTTTCTGTGATGCTGAGATTAATCTTAAAATATTGGCATCTTGTTCTCCAGGGATTGCTCTGGTATCATCTCTGCAAACACCACCATCCCTCAGCTTCCTCTCTCTCTTCGAGACTAAAGACATCAGCCTGAGCCTTCTCCTGGGCAGGAGAGCTCTGGACACACAGGGCACATTGTTAGGTCTGTGTGCCAAGGTGTTTTCACAGCTTTCTCAACAGGAAGTAGTGGAAACTGTGGAAATGGGCAAATTCTCTTTACATTTAAGCAATAAATTACTGGGAAAACCTCTCATTTTCAACCTTTTCCCAGAAGTGGTTAAGCTCCTAAATTGGATCCATTATCGCCCAAATGAAGACGCATACCAGTGAGCTAATTATGCTTCTTACCAAACTCGTGAATAATTAAGTATTTTACTGTGATGTTACAATTTGTATTTATTATCCTTTGCTAAGGAACGAAATTAAGCATAATGAGGCCTGTTAGTGTCTCTGCAGAGATGATCCCACGTTACAGGCACCTATAGCATTGGCACCAGTGGTGATTAATGGGTTTAATTTCCTTGACTTGCATATGTTGAAATCTATGAGGGGGAGAGAGAAGTGAACTCAGATTGTTAAAATCCTTTTCATTAGTCTAATAATGCCGAGTTTGCGTGTGTTAACGAGGGTGCACTATTAATTAGCTTCAGTGGGCTGTTTTCTGCAAGGTGGCACTGTAGCATTTAGGCATATCTCATGATCCCAGGAGAGCTAATAAGATGACAAACAGAGCATGACATTACACATAATGGCAAACAAACAGCCTTTAATCTTTCTGGATGAAAAACTGGGGTTAACTGATGGACAAAACACTTTCTGCACTGTAGCTGCCTCTGCCTCTTGCTGCCTTTCCCAGTATTACTCATTTGGCTATGGAACAGAGCAGTCCATCTCCAGTGCTGGCAGATCTGGAAGTTAGCTCTGGGTCTCAAGATCTACAAAACTGATAGTTGAGGGCTTGGCCACAAGCAAGTTGCTCACTCCTGAGGTTTCACAGCTAAAATAGCAATTCCATCTTTAAGAGGTAGTCAGCTGGACAGATTGGTCCCACTGGCTAACAGCCTTCCCTGGATGCTCAGCCCTCAGCAGTGCTGCAGCAGCTCCTGCCTGGTGCCAAGTTGCCCAGAGAAGCCTGCAAGCCCTTAACACACCATCAAAACAAGATTTACCGTCTTGTCCACTCCCACAGGAGGGGCAAAGAGAATAAGGGGCAGATCCTGTCTCTGAGAGTAGGGGAAGCAAGAAGGACACTGACAGGTCAGGGTTAGAGAAGAGTAGCAGAGGTGTCACAGCTGAGGAGGGCAGGTGTAAAGCTCTCTGGCATAATTTGGCTCCCAATAGCATGGAGCTAAGAAGTGCATCTTTCCAAACAACTTCATTTCCGGTCGCTACACTGATTATCCTCCACCAACAGAGCACAATCAGTGGACAGGCAACATTATCTCCAGTTTCCCTGTGTGAGCAATTGGCACCATGAGTACCCCCTGCTCAGGGCAGGCAAGCAGGACCTGAGCAGCCAACTGCAGCTGGGTGGAGCACAAGCTCCTCAGGTCTCTTTCTCATCCTTATTAGCCAAGCTGTGCCATCACAAGCAGCCTTCAGGGAGCTCTCAGGCTGCCAAAGCTATAAAATTCCTGCCTCTTTACCGCTGTGAACCTGGAGTTCATCTGCACTATCAACAGGCATTTATAACGGTTAGCAGTCTCATTGCTCGTGTGGATGTCTGAAGGATTGAAGGTTTCAATCTCCACTTGGCTTTCTCTGTTTGTATTAAATGCCTGTCAGTGTACTAATGTGTGGAATCTGCATCCAGATCCGTGGAGACATTTTGAATGCAGGACAAGTGGGGATTGTGCAATAAAGATCCATAGTGCAGACAGGAACTGTAATAATAAAGGAAAAATGCCTTCAGTTTATTCTCTCTGCAGCCCTGTCACACTGTCCCAAAGAAATATGGGTGAGTACATGGTTCATGTCTCTGCAGGCCTACTCAGCTATTATGACAAAGGAAGTTAGCTCCAGCTTGAAGAAAGCAGGAGAGGAGAAGAGGTATTTTGGCATATGTGCCAGGACAGGAGTTCGGAAGCCAATGCAACCCTGTGGGAATGGAAAGATGCATTTGATTTCACCCTAAAATCTACATGCATGATGGGGTAGGAGGGTGGTAGTGTCTGGAGTTACCCTGGTTAGAGGGTTAGTTCTACAGGATAGCAGGGGAGATGGATGCAGCTGTAGAAACGCTGCATCTCTACAGATCTCCCCAGACTAGGTGCAAGCAAGGTGTCTTTGGAATACTACAGTCACCACATGCATATAGAGCAGAGGAACTATCTAGGAACAAGGAATTTGGGTTAATTTCATGGCATACACAGCTTTAAACAGGTATTACAAAAGGGTCTCAATATCATCCATTGTCTTTACAAGCGCTAATCCCGTTGCCCGTTATGGAGTCAGGAGGGAAGAGAACCCTGCCCGTCATGGATCTGTGCTGAAGAGGACACAGACACATGGCTGGGTTGGCTGTTCCCAGTTCTGATGGCCATGCTTAAATAATCACAGAATCATAGAATCAAGCAGGTTGGAAGGCACCTCCAAGTTCATCCAGTCCAACCTAGCACCCAGCCCTAACTAATCAACTAGACCATGGCACTAAGTGCCTCATCCAGGCTTTGCTTCAACACCTACAGGGACAGTGACTCCACCACCTCCCTGGGCAGCCCATTCCAATGCCAATCACTCTCTCTGCCAAAAACTTCCTCCTAACATGCAGACTAGACCTCCCCTGGCACAGCTTGAAGCTGTGTCCCCTTGTTCTATTGCTGGTTGCCTGGCAGAAGAGCCCAACCCCACCTGGCTACAGCCTCCCTTCAGGTAGTTGTAGACAGCAATGAGATCACCTTTGAGCCTTCTCTTCTGCAGGCTGCACACCCCCAGCTCCTTCAGCCTCTCCTCACAGGGCTCTGCTCCAGGTCTCTCACCAGCTTTGTTGCCCTCCTCTGGACATGTTCCAGTATCTCAACATCTCTCCTGAACTGAGGAGCCCAGAACTGGAGACAGCACTCAAGGTGTGGCCTGACCAGTGCCGAAGAACTATTGCTCTGGAGATGTCTTGCTGTGCTGCTCATTTACAAGAACTCCTTATGAAAATGCTTTGAGTTGGCATCTGAATCAGCCCATGTGGAAGCTGGGGTTGCAGGTAGGCACTGCATGTTGGGATGCTCTGAGCGGAAGTGGAGCTGAATGGGTGCTGCCACAGTCAAACACCCCTTAGCCGTATAGCACTGGGGCTTCCTTAGGAGAAGCCAGACGTGGCAGAGCTGCAGCCCTGCTGGCAGCTGAACACACAAGGCTGGTAAGGACATCTTCTGAGGGTTTACAAATTTCTCATTTGTTTCTCCTACCATTTAAGAACTACTTGGCACAGCTCAGAGCCAAGCCCTTTCTTGCCTAACATCCTCTCATCCAGGTGTATGGCAACAGATGTCCTTACAATGCCTGGTTGGCCTTCGTTTATCCAACGTCCCAGTTGCTAGCAGTCTGAGAGCTAGAAATTCATTTAACAGGCCTCCAACGAACTTTTCTGCAATTAATTTGTCCTTGTTTTTTATTCCCTTGGTCCTGCATCACTCTGCAGCCGTGAGTTCCACAACCTCGGTATGCATTTCCTTTTCTCTCCTTCTGCTCAACAGTGTTGTGCAAGATCTCCCTGCCCCTGCCACATCTATGAGAAACTGAGAACTCTTGCCTGGCATCTGTAAGAGTAAAGAAGGTTTCCTGCTTCTCAAAGGAGGAAAGCAGATTATATCTGCAATACATTAGTGATGCTAATGGTGCTGCATACATACAAATCACCTCAGTAAATAATCACTTCGTGCACTTTGTTTCATACTTAAAGAAATAGCTATTGAATCTTTGAGCATGATATCCCCTCGGGGATCCCCATGAAATGAATAGCAGGACTTAAGCATTTAGTAGAGCTCAAAAGCCAGAGATGTCAAGAACTGCTTTTGGCTTATTGCTGAAATGTATTACCAGGCTAAATAATGCCATTGCCTGTGAAACTGGAAGTCTGTTTCTTGTTTTGATTTCCATTGGAGTATCAAGAAGATCCAACAGATATCTGCTCTCTTGACAGAGTTTCCCATGTCTGAAAATGCTTTTCAGATGAGACAGATTACACTGATTCACTCAAGAGGCTCACTGTACTTTGGGCTTTACAAATTCACCACTGTGTATTTAATAACTTTTATTATAGCCATAAATTAATGCTATTTAAATCTTTCCATCTACAGCCTTCTGGTTTTACCTGTTAACGGATCTCTAAGATAAATCTTGGCCACCTGTGTCCATTTTTTGGGAGAAAATCTCAGTAAATCCTGGTTCATAAATTGCAAGAGCTCTGCTTGTGTAACTGAAGCTAGATCATGTCTGAGGGGACCAGTCAAGCTGTGAACAATGCGATTTTCTGATTTATTTCAGCTTACCTGTGTAGCAACTGCAAAACAGAAAGCAGCTAAACCTCCCTTGTGGAAGGACATAGAGTTTCACCTGAGCTCTCAATGATGCACATTCCTCTCTAATTCAGCTGCACAGCTCAAGTATTCCAAGCCTTGTAGTCTGCTTAATTCCCACAGAAGATCTGCTGAGTTGTTTTCAGGCTAAGGAAAGACAGATCAGGAAAGCAAAGCCTCAGAACTCAAGCCTGAAAAAAACATCATGTTCCCACTCTCTTAAAGTGGGAGCCAGGGCAGATAGATCTTGCAAACTTCACAAAGACTGCCAAATCAGTGAAGCGTTTGAGGTAGAGGAGTGCGTGGCTGGCAATGCCGTTTGATCTGTTTGCTAATCTGTCTGCGGCAGGCAGCCTGCTGCATCTCAAACACAAGTTTCCTGCGTACTCTCTCCCCCATAATTTCATTATCACTTAGATGAAAGCTGGTACCTTCACCCATCTGACCAAATATGTCCATGTTCCGTCTCCATTCACACTTAGCCCACTTCTTCCCTTTGCTGTGTTAAGTTATCCTGATTCAAAGCCCACTGACACTCTTCTTGATTGGCTTTAGGTCTCAGGTGGAAGCAATGCTTTGAGAATGGGGCACTGTACCAGTCTGGAGGTATCCCAGAGGTTTGGATATGGGAGGTTTGGATATGGGAGGTTTGGATTCTCAGGGCAGAATTAAGGCACAAACGGTGCCGAATGCGTAGGCTAACTTTATTGCATTCACACAACACACAGGAGGATAGGGATGAGGAGAGGGAAGGTGTAAGAGAGGCAGGGAGAAAAGAGAAAGAAAAGAAAGACCCCCCAATTAGAGAGAAGAGAGCTCACCCCAGAGTCACTCGGCATCCCAAAATTCCATTTGAAGAGAGTGAGTGCAGAACATTCCGTCTGCAGGTCAGAGCTTCTCTTCTTTTCCTTGGCTGTCTCATTGAAGATGCAGGATTTTCTGAGAATCACTTAGCTTTTCCCAGGAGTGATTTGCTTAGCCAGGCCCACTGTCTGGTTCTGTTGGGCACGCTGGGTGTGCTAAGGGGTTTCCAGAGTTGAGTCCCCCTTGTCTGGCTGGTTTCTCTGAAATGATGGCTGCTGTTGATACATCAGGAGCTGCAAGACTGTGATTGGCTCAGAATTAGCATCACTTGTCACAAGAGGAAGCCTTCACCTCCTATGTGTGATAGGTGACAAGAGCTCAGTTTCAGGTGTAGTGGTCCAGGATGGTGGTCTTACAGCCCATGCAAGCTGAGCAGTCAGGCAGGTGGTCTCATGGTAGCATGCACAGGCTCACTACTCTGCATTCCCTGGCTGTTTTGCTGTCCAGTTGTTGCATACTGGGGAGTCTGAGCTCATGTGGGGAGGGGACAGGGGACGACTGTGAATACAAACACTTCTCAGAAATTTAGCTCAAAACAAGTGTTTCCTGAGATGTTGGGGCATATGGTTTATCTCAGTCTCTGACAGGCACTTAAACCTGCCATGCCTTGGAGATGTTGAAACCATCAGTAGTCTAGTCTTGAGAGAGTGATTTGCCACTGGAATGGGCTGCCCAGGGAGGTGGTGGAGTCATCATCCCTGGAGATGCTCAAGAAAAGCCTGGATGAGGCACTTAGTGCCATGGTCTGGTTGATTGGGTAGTGCTGGGTGATAGATTGGACTGGATGAGCTTGGAGGGCTCTTCCAACCTGCTTGATTCTATGATTCTATAAATAAGCAGAGGTTAAATTACAGCAATGACCACAGAAGAACAGAATCACAACAATATGCTGGAAAAGAGTGAGAGGGGTAACAAAAAAACCCCAAACCCAAAACAACCAACCAAACAAACAAAAAAAAGGCAAAAGAGAGGGAGCTGCGTACTAGGATGTTTTCAAGTCCCTTTTCTGTGTTTCATCCTGCATCAGAGCAGCTTGGGGTACCTCTAAAGCATCACTCAGATGAGCAGTCACTGATTAGCACAGGTAGGATCACAGCTGAGCCAGAGATGCAAATCTAATTGCCACTATAACAAACCCTCCAGCAGCACCTTATTTCACCTACTCCAAATTGGCATTAAGTGGCCATCAGGACAGTACCTGCTAAGTGATGTGTCCAGGCAACGCGCTGGCGGTGTACAGGCTTCCTTCACTGATGAGTGGAGAAGTTAGTGGCAAATAAACCTTTTTACCATTTACCGACCGCTAGGCTATGAGCCGGCTTTACAATCAGACCTTGTCAGTCTAAATAGTAACACATCACTCTGAAGTGGTGATCTGGGATTTGAAAGGAGACACATTGCAGATTCTTCAAGGAAAATGGGACACGGACATTCATTTCTGGTACAAGTTTATTGCTGCATTTTACACCTGGAGCTTGGCACGCAGCCACAGCTTAAAATCTGCAATGCAATGAAGAATGAGATGGAACGTTTCTCCCCCAAAATAAATACAGATAAAAGCACATTTTGTTTGACCAAGGTTCCTCCTGCAGTGAGACCATGGCCATCAACAAAGTAACCACCCAAGAACAGATTGCAGAATCATCATAGGCATTTCCAGCACATACTCCACCTTCAAGTGGAGAACCCACTAGGGTTTTTCTGCAAATGTTTTGAGCAGCCCAGGACATTTTGAAAGAGTGGTCAGGCACTGGAATGAGCTGCTGGGGGTGGTTGAGTCACCAACCCTGGATGTGTTTAAGAGTCGTTTGGATGTGATGCTTGGGGATATGGTTTAGAGTGAACCTTGTAGAGTAGGGATATTGGTTGGACTTGGTGATCCTGAGGGGCTTTTTCAACCTGAATGCTTCTGTGACTCTGTGATTTTATCCTAAACTTCAGTAAGGTGATTTTCACTCATGCTTAGATATTGAGAAGAGTTGCAGTTTGAGTGACCTTTTTGATAAAGGCTTGGGCTCAACACTAAGAAAGTGTTGATTAGTGAATGTTTTAAACCATGGGCTCATTCCACATTACAGAAGTTATTTCGGTCTAAATATATGTATCGGGAGCAGTGTGGCCAGTAGGACAAGGGAGGTTATTCTGCCCCTGTACTCAACACTGGTCAAGCCACACCTTGAATGCTGTGTCCAGTTCTGGGCTCCTCAGTTCAAGAGAGATGTTGAGATACTGGAACATGTCCAGGGAAGGGCAGCAAGGCTGGAGAGGGGCCTGGAGCAGAGCCCTGTGAGGAGAGGCTGAGGGAGCTGGGTGGGGTTAGTCTGGAGAAGAGGAGGCTCAGGGCAGACCTCATTGCTGTCTACAACTACCTAAAAGGAGGTTGTAGCCAGGTGGGGTTGGGCTCTGCTACAGGCAACCACCAAGAGAACAAGGGGACACAGCCTCAAGTTGTGCCAGGGGAGGTCTAGTCTGCATGTTAGGAGGAAATTGTTGGCAGAGAGAGTGATTGGCATTGGAATGGGCTGCCCAGGGAGGTGGTGGAGTCGCCGTCCCTGGAGGTGTTCAAGGAAAGCCTGGATGGGGCACTCAGTGCCATGGTCTGGTTGACTGGATAGGGCTGGGTGCTAGGTTGGACTGGCTGAGCTTGGAGGTCTCTTCCAACCTGCCTGATTCTATGATTCTATGGTAAAGTCTTGGACTTAACACCAAGCAATCTGTTGATTAGCTAACATTTCAAACCATGAGCTCATCCCACATTATAGAAATTATTTCAATTTAAATATATATATATAACTGAAAGTGTGTGCTTGAAAAATATCTTGGAATTTCAGTAACAAAAACCCACAGGACTCCCAGTTCAAAAATCTAAAATCCACCCATGCAAACTCTAACTCAGACTCTGTTCTGCAGGGCTTGTTTTCCCACCAGGTTAAATGAGAGAAGTATCAGGTCCTTTGACACAGATGAGGAAATATGCTTGCTTTAATTCCTCCTGGTAAGTAAAAAGTACCTATCGCAGCAGGAACAAAGACACTCAAAAGAAAACAGCAGAAGGAGTTTTTGATAATCAGCTTATTTTCATTACAGTAGGATTATATTTTAAACCTTTGATTAGGCTCTTAAAATTTCAGAACATGCTTCTCTGATCCAAGATTTTGAAAAGACAAAAGAAAAACAAGAAGAGAAAGTCAAGCCTTACTCCCGTGGCTGAACCCAGTTTTGTTGCCTAGAGAAGATCTTCTTGTGAAGTTACTTAATTATAATCCGAGGCCATCTTTAATTCCGCTGATTATGGCTAGCGTCATGCAGGTCTCCGTTTAGGAAGGCCTGGTGCAGGCGGTGTGTCCCAGGCACAGGCTCTTTGCAGCATTGCTAAGTGGGGTAGTTTTATTGCACCAGTTTTCTTGTAAAAATTATTGTCTTTCTGGATGTCTAATTAAAATAAAGATGTAATAAAGAATTTATGGTTTTAATTAGCGCATAGATCTTAAAGCAATTATAGAGTGATTAATAATTCCTTAACAGGCTTTCTTATACGAGATGAAGAACAAAGCTTTGAGCCCCATGAAAAATCAATATGCATTACTCGATTACATTAATGAAGCTACACAAAGCAGTCTAGGTCCCAATTAAATTGCTCCTCTTGTTCAGCTGGAGTCTATAGTTATTAATGAGTCTTGATCTATTTGTTTAGTCAGTGTGTGTTTTCTTGAACTAGAAGATCTGGGTTGGGGCTTTTTTTTTGGAAGGCTGTAGTGATGTAGAGATGTGTCTATAGCCTCATCCTGCCTGAACACGGTTTCAGAGGACAGCGTGTGCAAGGTTTGCTTCAGAATCTGCAGGGCTGAGCACAAACACTTCCTGCTTTGTCTTTGCCTACATCTTGATGTGAGGCACAGCGGAGGAGATGCTCAAGGCCAAGCATTATGCAGTGCAAGGCACTATGCCCCTTTCACAGAATCATAGAATCGTTTGGGTTGGAAAAGACTTTAAGATCATTGAGTCCAACCGTTAGTGAACTCTGCCAAGTCTGGTGCTAATCCATGTCCCTCAGCACCATATCTCTGCATCTTTTCAACATCTCCAGGGATGGGGATTCAAACACCTCCCTGGGGAGCCTATTTCAGTGTCTGGGAACATTTCCAGTTAAGAAATTTCTTCTAATCTCTGAATTAAACCTCCTTTGGTGCAACTCGAGGCCATTTCCTCTTGTCCTACAGAAAATTGTTGCTGATTTCCAGCAATTTCTGCTCCTCAATCTCAATGGAGGGGGTTCAGGGGACCAAAAAACTTAGCCTGAAAACACTCCCCTGGCCTACTCGCCTTACTCCATCAGTAAAGATGCTGCCAGGAGCACCGTAGGACTGAAAGGTCAAGACCTCAGATACACCCTGTGTCTTGCTCCACTGGCTGAAGCACCAGGTCCCAAATACAGGCAATGGAAGCCAGAAGCATCTCCAGGAGCTGTATGCAGATGGGACACCTCACTGAGCAGCCCTTTATTTTTGTGGAGAAAAGGGAGTGCAGAGCCCTGTGTTACACCGACACATCCAAGTACTTCTCTGGCTAACGTGAACAGATAGCTAACTGCACAGAAGCCTTTCTCCCAGCTCACACATGTTACATGTTACAATGCAGTCATAGAATGGTCTGGGTTGGAAGGGAACTCCAAAGGTCATTCAGTCCAACCCCCTCTGCAGTTAGCAGATCAGATTGCCTAGAGCCCAGTACCTTGAATATCTGCAGAGATGGGGACCCAACCACCTCCCTGGGCAACCTGTTTAAGTGTTTCACTACCCTCATGGTGCAGAACCCAGTCCTAACATCCAACATTATTTATGTACCCCAAATTAAAAGTAAAATAACGGAGGGAGAACACAATACAGATCTACAAACAGGAAGCTGCTTGTTATTCTGTTTCTCACAAAAGCAGGATCTTAGGAGAATGCAATGAAGGTGCCAGGGAGTAGGCATGAAACAAGCCAACAGAAGTATCTCAAGCAACATTCCTGCAAAAGCTCCTGCCAAAACGTATTTTAAGGTCAAAAACATAAGCTGAGTCAAAAGGTGAAGAGGGGAGTCACTCACCAATACGGAGGCTTTCTGCTAGTGGCTCAGATGCCTGTTTGATGAAGCCTCTATTACAGGGATAGCCCAAGGCTTCAGGGAGCAGCCACCTAGAATTGTCCAGCCTTGTGTCCTTACTATTTGCAGCTGGTTGCCCTCAGCCACAGGACACTCCTGAGTATCAGACTCAGTACAACTGCTCTCTTCCATGTTTGTTGTCATTTGGTTCAGGTTTTTGTTCATTTGTGGCTTTTTTTCCAGGTGATAATTCATTAAGTATTGATAAGAAGGTTTGGGGGGATCAGGGATTGAGTTTGATGTACAACTTATGCCATCACAGAAATTTCTAAAGAAGTTGTGACTTACCTCTCACTAATAACCTGTCTGAATTGGTAGAGCAGAGAAATAGGTAAGTTCGTATTTTACAGCTCAGATGAACTTTAAGAACAGTGTAGCTCTACATTCACTCGTGCACAGACAGTTCTCCTGATTAAGCTGTCCAGCAAATGAAGCCATACTGATTTAAATGTACAACAGGGAGGAAATTATCTCACAGAAAACTTCTAATTTGTCATTCTGTAATATGGATTGTGGTTTGGAAAGTCACTAATTGATCATTAAGAACACATTGTTATAAAGGTGGAATTCTTGCTGTGAGAAGAAAAACCCCTGAACTTCTGAAGGAAGGAGATTGCCATTCACTCCAGATAAATCTAGAGGATGTTGATGTTTCATTATGTTCAGATCCAGCTACAGCAGAGCATAGATTTATTTTGGCCCTGTCAGCTTGGGTGCATCACTGCCTGCCGACCTGAGCCTTCACTGATATCTGTGAGTGATGCTGTCCTACTGCACAAGGGTAAAGATGTCATTAGAGCTGCCTGCAAAATTCAGCACTGGGTGAAGCCTATGCAGCTAAGGGTGACAGCCTGGTCCTCTACATAAGTGTGCAAAGAAAATGAAGTGGAAAATCGCCACCTAGCAGACCAGGGAGCTGCTTAAAGCACTGCGGACATGTGGCAGCCGTTTGCATTTACTGCTGAATAACTGACAGGCTGCTGTTGTGCGCCTGGCCTGAGCAGACCCTACAGAAACACAAAACTTGCAGAAAGGCCCCAGTTGTGCAGGACCTGAAAGAAGAAGGCACCACACAGGTGTAGGGTGTGTCCAAATAACAGGAGCTGCCAACACTTGGTGCCTTTCAAGGTCATGTCCCAGTTAGCAAAGAGATTTTTCAGTTCTGAATCAAATGCTGAGGATTACTTTTGGCTGGGTCCTGCACTTAGCCTCCTGTCCCTCCCTACTATCTCCACTTAACACATATCTTCCTACTGTTATTTCTTTTCATATCTCCTATTCTATCAGCCAACCACCAGGCCTTGGCATGTTTTTTCATCTGCTCATTTGCATGTCTCCTGCAAGACTGAAGCTCCAGCATTGATTTTACCACAAGATAATGTTAATATGATCAATAAACCGCAATGACTGTATCAAAGTGTCTGTTCTTCATCACCCGCCAGGACTGCAGAAGGTGCTTTGGTCTAGAAGTACATTTCATACACTATCTCTCACTCTTCTTGTCTACTCTTATGCATGGGAGACTGTCTGTCTGCCAGGTAGAAAATAATTTTTTAGCTTGCTGAAATAATTTAAAGTTTAATAGCACTTCAGCACATATAAAATATTACTGATGCAATTAAAACTCAGGCAATCGGCTTGATGCATCTACAAATGAGTGCTCTGTGCCCCGACAGGAATAAATGAAGTCTGCTGGGAGGACTGTTACAAGTACAGACACCTTACTTCAGTCAGGGTAGACACTGTTTAACAATATTTCTAGGGGAAGACTGGGAAAGACTTGGTTCAAAACAAGCCAGGTCCTCTGAGGGTGCACGTAAGGGAGAAAGGAATCATAGAATCATAGAATCAACCAGATTGGAAGACACCTCCAAGCTCAGCCAGTCCAACCTAGCACCCAACCTTAGCCAATCAACCAGACCATGGCACTAAGTGCCCCATCCAGGATTTTCTTAAACACCTCCAGGCACGGTGACTCCACCACCTCCCTGGGCAGCCCATTCCAATGCCAATCTCTCTCTCTGCCAACAACTTCCTCTCAACATCCAGCCTATAGCTCCCCTGGCACAACTTGAGACTGTGTCCCCTTCTTCTGTTGCTGGTTGCCTGGCAGAAGAGACCAACCCCCACATGGCTACAGCCTCCCTTGAGGTAGTTGTGGACAGCAATGAGATCACCTTTGAGCCTCCTCTTCTCCAGGCTAAACAACCCCGGATCCCTCAGCCTCTCCTCATAGGGCTTGTGTTCCTTTAGTCTCCTGGCTAGTTGTGCCATGTGTTGTTTTAGATGGACCATTTCTCAAAGGGCACAAAATAGAAATTGCCCTGGTTACAGGCTGGAACAAATGGTCACAGTAAGTTTGTTCTGGTTACCTCAGGTCCTGCCCTGTGCACCTCTAGTTAGCGCTTGCATGGTCTCAAACTGATTAGTGCATCCGATTGCAGAGTTGCAGGAGCAAAGAGATGAACAGTGTGTAATGGACGGGTAACTAATTAATGTGAGATGGTATTTTTTCCAAGTTAATATTGTTGATTAATTTTCAATATTCAGGTCTCTCACCCTCCCCAACCTCTAATTTTAATAATAATTAGGTTCTCTTGAAATGGTCATGGAAATATTTTACAGATGATAACATAGGATCTAGAAATAACTAGCAAAAATATAACATTTAAACCCAATTGAACTGGACCAGAAGGTTCCTGCAGTCAATACACCACTTGTCCTCTAGATGGACTCAGGAAGCATCTTTCTGCTTATGGCAGATGGCAGTGGTGAATTACAAGAGGCTTTAAGTATTTACTCACAAATATTAATGTTGTGATTCCCCAGGACTAACAACAGCTACGAACAGTGCCCAAACACAGAAGGTTCTGTCAATGTCTTGTCAGCCACTGAGGCTTATGATTCTTCCCAGGCTTCACAGGCTGCTAGGGAAAGGAGGCAGATGATCTCTGACCTTATCCTGGCTCCTCTGGATGATCTGTGTAGCTCCAGGACTTCCTGTCTTGGCAGGAGACTTTCAGGTGCAGGCAGGATGTCTTGCGGTGTGCGGTCTCAGCACAACGTAACGCTGGCTATGCAGGCCACTCACGTGGAGGCACTTAGAGCCTGTCTCTGGTAAATTCAAAGCAGGCAGTTTCCAGGCAGTTCAGGATGCAATAAGGCAGGGAGGCAGAACACTGCCAGAAGCAGAGAGAGATGGCAGCAGGCAGCAGCAAGCATGAACACAACAGCAGAGCTCACTGTGTTACCTGCTCATCTCTTTTTATCAATACAGCCCAAGACTAATGGGGCTTTGCACACAGAATAGCCAATCAGATGTTGTGGAGGACCCATAGTCCCCAAAATAGGCTTACATATGCCTTGCCTTGCCTTGCCTGGACGTGTTTTTCTGCCTGCACCAGAGGCAAACACATAACAAGCACAAAGGGGCACGACAGACCTGGTGCCATAAATTCCGGCCTGCTCAGGACCCCTGATTGTGTAAGGTGGTTGTGTAAGCCCCCACATGCCCAGCTCATGCCTGCCATTGCTATCTCCATATTTGGGAGGTCCAGGCTTGTGGATTTTGCCTATTATGGTATTGCTTTGGCTAACTGCCAACCTGATTGGTCATTCCAGTGTCCAAAGGGCCACTAATCTCAGACCACATTTGATAAATAGAGGCACACAGGTAAACAAAGTGCTCAGGCTCCCCCGCATTGCATGTTCAGAATCCCTCGGCTTGCTTGCTTAGACTCACCAGCACTGCTTTTTGTTTATGCCTGCTTGATGCCTGTTTGCTTTGCTGTTATTACAGAGACAGAATCTCCCATAGTCTCCCAGCCAGCTGTGCACACTTGCACACCACTGTGGTGAGTTATCAGGACCAGATCCTGTATTGCCTGCCTTTACCTATGGAGCTCAGACTCCCGTGTAGCAGCCATGCACCCTATTGCACGCCTGCTGCCTTATCATTGCCTGGTAAGCGCCACTGCCGCTGAGTTACCAGGAAGCAGACCCAATTGTCTGCATGTGATCGTCCTGCTAGCCAGCGTGAGACTGTACTGACACTGCATGGCATCGTACTCCCTCTGCACCTGAGGTCCTGCCTACGAATCCCTGGACAGAGCATCCAGAAGCCAGCAGCACAAGGTCGGACACTGTCTTTTCCCCAGAAGCTGGGAAGATTCTCCTTTCCCCTGAAGCCAGGAAGATTCTCCTTTCCCCCGAAGCCAGGAGGATTCCAGCCTCAAACCCCATGGGCAAAGACTCCCCTGAATTTTGGACACTGGGATAGGCTGTGATGTAGCCCCGGAGGGTGATTGATAATTATAAGAATTTGTGAGTAAATGCTTTAATGCCTCTGTAATTTCTATTGCCTCCTGCCATAGAGCTTTCAGCCCTATCTACTGGGCAAGCAGCATATTGACCCCAAGCGGTATTTGCCACGGACAAATTTCTGTCTGTTTATAGTTTGAATTGTTTGCTAGTTATTAATAAGTTATGGTTGGATATTAATCCTAGAATGTCTTTGATAACCATGTAGATCCTTTTAATATTAAATTAATTTCTCTCCTTCGCCACAATTGGTGTAGGCGGCAGAATACCCCTCTGCAACATCGCAACGGCAGTTAGCCAAGTTTGACCTTCTTAGGTGAAACCATAGGCTCACTTTACCCAAAGTTGGGGAAAACGTGGGCCTTGCATGAGGCAGGCACAAGCCAAGTGTGTGTACCTTGTTTACCACAGGATGTAAACAGGAGGAAAACAAGTCTGGGCAAGCCAGGGTCCTTAGAATCAGTGGCTCCAGGTTCTTTGTCCTCTTTTCCTGCCATTGCTTCTCCCATCAGAAGGAGGGAGAGAAGAAAAATGTCTGGGCAAGCCAGGATATGTATAAGCCTATTTTGTTCTATTCAGGCCTAGCATGACACAGCATCATCTATCCTTTCTAAACATAATATTTCCTTGCTCTTTCCCCCCCCCCTTGTCTGTTTGATTCTAACTAACATCTGACACTTGAAGTCAAAGCATTTTGCTGACAGGATTAGAAGACCTGAAAGTCAATCCAGTTATTTTTCCAAGATCATCTGAAGTGTTTCAGTGAAACACTAATAACTTGGTTCAGCTTTGCAGTCAAAATAATTTCCCATTTAACTAGCAAGTCCTGTGGCTCTGGTGAGTTTGAAGGCAGTGTAGGATCTCTACAGATGAAAGCCGGCCTGGCCTGACACCAGTGGACACCTCTGTAAATGGGAACCAGGTTTCTACCTCAAGTAATCAAAACCATTTCACTGATTGATAGAAGTAAGCAGGTGTTGCTCTGAGGAGGCATGGAGCTTTTAGACAGAGGCTTTGAAGGCATTCTGGCTGATACGCAGCAACTAAGAGTCATCACCTTTCAGCAGATCATGTGAAATGCAGGGGAGGGCTCAGCTCCTCACTTAGTAAATGCCTGTCTGGAAAAGCCACATAAACCCTGCCAGTCTGAGTAAATCAAACTCAGCTTGTGAGGCTTCACTGGAGATAGAGGGTGAGATTTATAACACCTGTGTCACTGCAACACGAGTGCTCCAAAACCACTTCCCTACAGCTTCTTGTAAATCCAAAACCTCTCAAAAACAGATTTTGTGACTTTTTTTCCCTATTGATTTAAATGGACTCTTTGTTATCCCCAGAGCATTAGAAACTTCTTCTTGATCAATAACTTTCTTCAGTCTGCTTGTGTATGTCAAATGAAGCAAAGGCCTTAACATTATCTTTATGCATACTGACAAAACACTATTCTGAAAGCTCAGGTTTGCTTAAATGTTGAACAAATTCCATCCCTTTAAAATCCATCTGAAATATCAGCACCATATGATAGAAGGCCACTTTGCTTCCATAATTATCTGGATTCCATCTCTATGTTGAAAACCAAAAAAAAATCTGGGAGGTTGAAAAAACACTGCAGTGCTCCCATATTAATGTGTAAAGAAGTCTCGTTGCAAAAGTTCAGCAGCAAAGCCAGGTTGGTAGTGAGGACAGCTAGCACCGTGCACCCAGGTTACACTGGTGCCCTTCAGTAACCTGCAGCGGGAGGCATTTTTAAAGGTCCTTTAGAACAGCCTCCTGCTCCGTGCAAAAGCCAACTCTTGCCCAGCTGAGATGGTTTGGGTGCTCCTCGCCCCCCCACAGATAAGAAATCACCCAGACTAGACTCAGCCTATCTGGAAATTGAATGAAGCTTTATATTTCCAGCTTAGAACAAGATACAAGCAGGTGTTTACAATATACATAGAGCTATAGACAGAAATAGGCAAGTTAAAAAGTAATACAGAAAGACAACTCCCCTCTCAGAAACCTGAGTCCCCAGGAGGGGCTCCCAACCATCCTTTCACCTTCTTCCCACCCCACTACCATACCCCAGACTTTGCTTTATGTTCAAGGTGAATTTGGAGGGTTGGCCAGAGGGGTTAGGAAGCTGAAAGATTAGTCACACAGATGGCAGGTTAGGTTAGAGAGAGAAGTGCAGCCTCAAAGACAAAGCAAACTCTGTTATCTATGTGTTCTTGTTCTTGTACATCTCAGCAAGCCTACGAGAGAAGCAGACATCAGCACTGTTTCCTTTTCAAAGCCTATCATCTAATTCTTCTCACCAAAATATCCCAGCTAGGCTCAAACTAGCACACCAGCTCAGCTGCTTGTTGGCCTTGCAGAGTCTTGAAATCCTGGAATACATTTTTAATTTATTCTTAAATTTTCTTTGGCATAAAACTTGTCTGCGTAGCAAACCCAGGAAAACACTGCCAAAATAAAACCAGTGCAAAACAGAATCACAGAGTCACAGAATGTCAGGTGCTGGAAGGGACTTTGAAAGATCATCTGGTCAGTTGGTTGACTCATATTTACTGGCTTGTAGACACAGTTATTTGTGACTAAAAGAGCAATCATTTGATTTTTGTTTCCAAAGTCTATTAAAGTAAGCCGAGTTAAACCCAGTCTAGATCTGTATAAGATTTACTGCAGTTGGCCAAGACAGTTTAAAAAGATATTTCAGAAGGGTTCAACTGAGTGCCTCCAAGCTAGACCAAGAACATTACACAGGCTTAAAAATCTACTTGAAACCTTTGATGACAGCTAAGACATACACTTTGGTTTGCTTGGTTTGCGGTTTTTCCTGTTTGGTTGGTTGAGGCTTTTTTTTTCTCTTGCCATACCAACCCGGAATAGTTGATTTTAAATTAGAAGTTTATCTGAGAGAAAATGCCCATTTAAATACTCAGAATATTGCAGGCTTACACTCAGTAAGTCCAGAAGCAGACAGAAGGAACAGAGGCAGGATGTTCCATGGGATTAGCCAGGTAACTAGGGACTGGGACTTCATTTCACGATATAATTATCATTCCCCTTGATTTACTGTGAGGGCTTAGCTGTAGGTTGGCTTTCTGATGTCACCTGAACCGGATCTTGGAAAAAGAGCAGGATGAAATAAGAATCAACATGACATGCTCAGCTAAAAGGTCAGATTCTGGTCTCAGCAAAGCCACCAGCTTTAGAGGTTCTCACCTGGCTGCAAACCTCCCACCAGGGATTCTGGCCATGGCCTGGTCCATGGAGCCTCCATGGAAAATTTGGACAAAGTACAGCTGGAAAAATTACTTTAACCTTTTAATAAATGTTCAGCACTAGGCAGATATGAACAACTTTCAAGGCAAAATGTCATGGCAGAATGACTGTGAACAGTGGGGAAGTCACTAAAGGAAAAGAAGGCCAATTTACACTCAGACACTGTCATTGCTTCCTTCTCCCCTTCCAAACAAGCAGGCAATGCAATAACGTGGCTAGCAGGTTCGTCTCAAAGAAGGCAAGGGCTTGCTGACTTACTGGCACTCTTAACTAACTGTGCTAATTGCTTTCCAAATCTCTAATTTGTATTTCTTACACACTTGCAGTTGAGAAAATCAGATTTTAAAATATCCATTTTAGAAGTCCTCTGGAGTTTACTTACAAGCAAATTACCCAAATTGCTCTGGTTCACACAGATTTTATGGATTCAATATCCTTGTCAGAGGACAAGAATGTCCAGAAATGGCAATAAAGGTGAGCACAGGGCAGAGCTGGTGTGTTGAGAGCCCCCAAGAGCTCCCTGCTCTGATTGTATCTGGCAGATTGCTGTGCTCCACTCCAAAAGAAACCTGCTTATGTGCCAGGAAGGATGCTTTCCAGCACTGAGGGAGCTCCGTGGGGGAAAAGCTGATCAAAGCAGTGATTAAAGGGAGAACTTGCAGGGTCAAAATAAGCTTCTTTGTTCTGGTTTTGAAAAAAAACCCACATTTGCACTCAATAAAGTACACATTGGCAATTAAACCCTTGCTTGGATAACTAGGCTGGCTCAGATTTTGCTTAGAAACATGGAGGAAAGCAGAACATCTACATTCTTGCCACCTGAGTTCTCTCCGTGTCATTGGCTTTTGCTCAAGCTGTTGAAGTTTCATGTGAAGCTCTATTTCCAGAAATATGTTTGCAAAAAGGCTGGGCGTGCAGATAAGCTGCTTAAAGGATGCCTTTCCTCAGCCACTCAGTGCACCCTTTCTCAACATAAAGGCCTACTTTTTTTTTAATGTCCTTCAGTCCAAAAAGCAGTAATTAAATTAGCTTATTAGATAATAAATGCAGCAGTCCCCACCACATTTCAGGGTATGGCACCCACAAGAAATGTGACTCCAAGTCACCTTTAGCTGAAGTGAAAAAAAGATCATATAAATTCTAAAGACAAAAGCTGGAGAAGAGGAGGAGAAGAGAATCACAGAATCATAGAATCATAGAATGGTTTAGGTTGGAAGGGACCTCAAGGATCATCCAGCTCCAACCCCCTGCCACAGGCAGGGACACCTCCCACTAGAGCAGCTCGACCAAGGCCTCATCCAGCCTGACCTTAAACACCTCCAGGGAGGAAGCATCCACAACCTCCCTGGGCAACCTGTGCCAGTGCCTTACCACCCTCACTGTAAAGAACTTCCTCCTAACATCCAGTCTAAATCTCCCCTCTGCCAGCTTAAACCCATTCCCCCTCGTCCTAACATTACTAGACCGTGTAAATAGTCCCTCCCCAGCTTTCCTGTAGGCTCCCTTCAAATACTGGAAGGCCACTATAAGGTCTCCTCGAAGCCTTCTCCTCTCCAGGCTGAAGAGCCCCAACTCTCTCAGCCTGTCCTCATAACAGAGGTGCTCCAGCCCTCTGATCATCTTCGTGGCTCTAAGCAGAAGGAGAAGAGGAGGATCAGAGGTGACTTCATCACTGTCTACAACTACCTGAAGGGAGGTTGTAGCCAAATGGGGTTGGGACCTTCTCCCAGGTAACCAGCAACAGAACAAGGAGACACAGTCTCAAGTTGTGCCAAGGGTGGATGTTAGGAGGAAGTTCTTGACAGAGAGATTGATTGGCACTGGAATGGGCTGCCCAGGGAGGTGGTGGAGTCACCATCCCTGAAGGTGTTCAAGCAAAGCCTGGATGAGGCACTTAGTGCCATGGTCTGGTTTATTGGCTAGGGCTGGGTGCTAGGTTGGACTGGAAGATCTTGGAATTCTCTTCCAACCTGGTTGATTCTATGATGGTGATGACTGGTAGCCACAAACAAGGAATGAGTTGTGGTTTTCGTAGTTTTTAGGTGCAAACTTCATTTCACTGCTACATCACCCTGAGAGTGAAGGGAAAGAGCATAAAACCAGCTTGGCAACCTTTCACTGATAGAAGTGAATCTTCCAAATTTCCAAAAGCTTTGTTTCTCAAACCAGAGCCTTAAAACACTGAGGAGCTGTAGCAACATCTTTTGACAACAATCACCTAAAGTGAACTCACCTCAGAGGACAGTCACATCTTGCATTGGCTGCCCCACACCACCTAACTGGCCCCTCAGTGTTGACCCAAACGTTTGGATGTGGATGCAGGAGGCAGAAACTCACTCACAAGCCCACAGTCTTTAGCAGGTTTTTCACAAGCAAGCATTTCTTGTAGGAGCTGACAAGCTTTGATTGCTCCCTCTGAAGCCCTTGCAGAGGACACATTACCAGACCAAATCCCTACATATAGAAATACAAAAATTCCAATACTTTCTAAGTTGTATTTTGCAAACTTTGACCAAGCAACTCTTTCTTCTGGCCGATTTATACAAGCTGCATCTTTGACATAGCATAAAATGTGGAAAGGCTTCATTACTCCACTCTGTCACAAACCATTAAAGAAAATTGATTATGTTGCCTCTGCAGTTCTGCCAAAACAAGGACCAGCAGTAGCTGGAATGAGAACTTTTTTAAAGCTATGCCTTAGTTTCAGAATACTCCATGAAGATTTTGTTCTCAAAGTGCTTGACAAGGTGCAAATGACTCTGCCTCAGAAGTCTGCAAAGCAGTTTGACCTAGCAATACCAGTTCCCCAAGTGTACTGGCTGCAAGAAGAGAACTGTTCTGAGAGCTCTAACTATTCCCATGCACACACAAGTCTGTTTGCACAGTCTCCTATCTCCAACTTGCAGTCTTTGCTTACTCATGCTCCTCCCAAGGTTGCTTCTACAAGTACGTCATCTCTCAAGAATTATTGATTGCTCACAATTGAAAGCCACATGGAGCTCAAGGAACTTAAACCACCCGAAAATCTGACCTTTTACATCTGAACTTGCATCTTCCAAGTGAGTATCTTGCTCCAACAAGCGGGAAGAAGCAGGGTCAGAAGTAACAAGGAAGAGACACAGACACCTGCCTGGAAGAGGCAGCTGATCGCAGGGGGAGTGTGGCCACAGTTCTTTTTAGCCTTTAAATAGCAAAGGGTGGCCTGTCTGATCAGGAGCAGGGTGATATGGATACACAGGGTTTCTCAGGAGCAGGGTGAGCCGACTACATGGAATTGATCAGGAGGAGAGCGTGTTGTCCATCTAGGGTTGGCCAGGTTACAAGCTCTCTCCGGGTTCCCACCATCTAACACTAGCATGTGAGAATGATCATGGGAGCCCACCTCCCCCTTCAGTGGGACATAGCAGGTGACATGTTGCTGTATGGGCTTGCTCCTGCCTCAAAGAATTCAGTAGCAAAGTTCCTGTTGCCTGTGGTTGCACAGGATGAGGACAAGTTTGGATAATCAGTGCTCTTGCTTAATAGGTCATGCTGTTCTTTGCAGAGAGTGACAGCGAAATAAGAACCAAAGGAGATGCCAGGTGTAGCATTAACACTATCAACACACCCTGCATCCCAAGTGACTGATGCTGCTGAGATCAGTCTGTAATAAGCTGTGCTATGATGTCCTCCTTCGTATGCTGCTGCTCAATCTGAAATACCTCATATCAGGTGGAGGGATCTCTCAGTGGAACAAAGCCCTGCCCAATGCAAGTTTGGTGCTCTGTCAGTGCTGAAATCACAGCTTAATGGCTAGAGAAAGCAACCCTCTACCAGCACGAATGCACAAAGTGATGAAGTCAAGTTGAATTAAATAAACAAAAGATAATTTCTCCCTCTGCTTGAGAAACTTTGGGTGCCGAAAAGCCATAGTCTGGGGAGTACAAGTAGACAGTCTTCCTACCGCGCTAACATCATCAGAGCATTAGAAACCAAATGGCACACAGCTACTGCTCTGTTTCCTCTGAAGAGGAAACAGTTAATTAGTGCTAAACAATATCGTCACAAGGTGATTAGGTGACACAGTGACTGACACATTTCCTCAACCAGCTTATAGCTGCGGTGAAGCCACAGCAAGATTCCTTTTCACTCAAAGCAAATATTAAACCAACATTCATTATCTTTTCATGAAAGGGAAAAAACCCAATGACCTTGGCAGAATTCCTGTCTCTTTCAAAAACAAACCCAAAGCAAGAGAGCAGCTCCCCCCTGCAAGCTCATCCAAAGACAAAGGCCCCGCAGAGAGAAGCACAGCTGTTTTAACCGGTGAAGATGTTTTGGTGTGTACTTTTCCTACAGGGATTTCAGAAGCTCCATTGCAGGTGCAGCACGCAAATGAAGGGAAGCACGGGCCACTGAGTCAAAGAGGGAAGGAGGGTAGACATTCTATGGTAAGCTATTTCAAACCATTATTGCAGATCTGTAGCTAACCTCTTCAGAAGCCTGCTTCTAGCTAAAAGGCTTTCACTTGAGTGCTTCAGATCATGTAAGTTTGTTTAAGATGCATAATTCATGAAGGGTACATAACAACATCCCTGAATGACTTTTCACTCACCACCTGCTTGACACAGAGAGCTGACAGAGCAGTGTGGCTGCAGAGAGCTGACATTAGCACGCTATGTGGCCCAGGAACTGGCACGGATCACACCGCTGTCTTAGCTCCTTCCTCGATATGAATGCCTCAGGAAGCCAGTTGTACCAGCTAATTCCACCATCAGGACTATTTCCATCTGTTGTCATTACTATTAAAATGAGAGAAAGACAAATTATGAGAAGAGTTATAACTTTATACTCCTCAAAAAGAAAAGGTCTGGGTTTATAGACTTTAAAACAAAGAATCTATTGCACACAGAAGGGCAAGTACAGCCATCCCCACTTGAGCTGAGGAGCACCTTGCAGCTCCAATGGTCCCACTGAAATCAATTTGGAGTTATATAATGCAAGAAAGGAAAGAACCACCTAGTCCTTAGGTCACAAAATAAGATGTGTAAGGAACAAACCTTCACCTAAAGTCTCTATGATCTGTCTCATTGTGGCTAATGGAGCTGTGCCCACTGACATCAGCCTGGAGTCCAGTGTAACAGCATGCCTGTTGGAGAGCACTTGGGTTTTAATTGCCAGTGGTAAAGAGTATGTCCTTAAACTTTATAGATGCTATATATTTGCTCTACTTTATTTTGTAGGTCAAAGCCCAACTGTGGCCTGATAGGCAATTTAGAGATGATTTATGACTGTTATCTGCTGTTAGTAACAGTTTGGAAGTTACTGTGTGACAGAAGGGAGGGATCTTTTTCCAACTTATTTTGGGAGGTAACGTTTGGAGTGGAATTGTCATACATTGCTTCCCTTTCTAAAATTGAGAGCATTTCTTTGAGCATGGATTTAGAGAAAAGGGAAAAAAATACAGGGAAGAAGATACTAAGAGAAAAACAATGGAAACAATAGATAAGATGAAAGATCTAGAGCATCCTACAGAAAGAACACTGCTTCCATAATTTGTGCTATGGGCCAGTCATCACAACAGTGAGCCTCGTCCCACTCCTACCTAGCTCACAGGCTTTTCTCCTTAGAACTGCCATTTGTTTTGGCTCCTTCATCACTGAGATGCACCTTCTGCCGTCAGGCTTGATGTGACACTCGGCTCAAACACAGAAACCTCTCCATTCCACTTAAAGGGCAGAAGCAGCAAACACATGCACACACACACCAGGACAGGTTATTTTTCAAAAGCAGAGTATTTGGGGATCATCATCCCCCTGCACACATGGCCTCCAAAATAAACATTTCCCACAAAGCAGTATTTTGATTCCTCTGTACTGCAAAGCAGTGTGGTGGAGGAGCAGGGCTTGCACCCAGGACACTCTGGGCATGCAAATTTTAAAACAAGGTTTGTCCTCTCAGGATTTCAAAGAGTTTTTTTAATTGGCAGTTTGTATGACCCCACTGTGATTTCTGCCCTGTACCAGAGTGCTGAAACTATCTGAAAAGGGATTTGTAAGTCAGAGAGAAACAGTGAACCACACGGACCTGGTGTATTGATGTGAACTTCATCCATCCCTGTTACTCTCAAAGCTAGCATGGTTTCCTGCTTTTACAAGGGTCATTTGAGTCTTTTATCTGAGCCAAATCCTGTTCTTGCTTCCTGTGGGGCATATGAGGGATGCGACACAAAACATCATTCTCTTACCAAGGGAGAGAGATTACCCCTGTGGCAGGGGTGTTTCCCGGGGACAGCCAAAAAAAAATGACAGTAGGAGCAGTCAGTGTATTGCTGAGACGTGATTTAACTGCCTGCTGATGAGACCCTGCTCAAATCAAAAGCTTGTCTCTGTGCAGGACTAAACCCTCTCCCACAAGGGCCAGTTGAAATGAGTCCAGCATCAGGAAGTTTGCAGATGATATCAAGTTGGGAGTGTGGATCTGGTAGAGAGCAAGAGGGCTCTGCAGAGGGACCTGGACGAGCTGTACAGATGGGCACAGTCCAGTGCCAGGAGTTTTAATAAGTTCAAGTGCCAAGTTCTGCACTTTGGCCTCAACAACCCCATGCAGTGCTACACGCTGGGGATAGAGTGGTTGGAGAGAAGCCAGGAAGAGAGGGACCTGGGGGTACTGGTTGGCAGGTGAACATGAGACATCAGTGTGCCCAGGTGGCCAAGAAGGCCAGTGGCATCCTGGCCTGGATCAGGAACAGTGTGGCCACCGGGACCGGGGCAGTCCTTCTGCCCCTGTGCTCAGCACTGCTCAGGCCACACCTTGAGTGCTGTGACCAGTTCTGGGCTATTCAATTCAAGAGAGATGTTGAGGTGCTGGAAGGTGTCCAGAGAAGGGCAGCAAGGCTGGGGAGGGGCCTGGAGCACAGCCCTGTGAGGAGAGGCTGAGGGAGCTGGGGGTATGCAGCCTGCAGAAGAGGAGGCTCAGGGCAGACCTCATTGCTGTCTACAACTACCTGAAGGGAGGCTGCAGCCAGGTGGGGTTGGTCCCTTCTGCCAGGCAAGCAGCAACAGAACAAGGGGACACAGTCTCAAGCTGTGCCAGGGGAGGTATAGGCTGGGTGTTAGGAGGAAGTTGTTGGCAGACAGAGTGATTGGCATTGGAATGGGCTGCCCAGGGAGGTGGTGGAGCTGCTGTACCTGGAGGTGTTTAAAAGGAGACTGGATGAGGCACTCAGTGCCATGGTTTAGTTGATTAGAAGGGTTAGGTGATAGGTTGGACTGGATGATCTCCAAGGTCTTTTCCAACCAGGTTAATTCTGTGATTCTGTGATACTGAAATAGTCTTTAAAGGTGCACAGAATACCACGAGATCAGTGCAGATCTGGCTATTACTTTTTAAATGCTCAATTCAGGGAACAGCTGTATGATAGAAAATGGGGTGGAGATCAGGGAAAAAATGACTGTGACAAGGTCTCAGTGGCTAGTAATTGGAAATAAATTATTTGGTTTCTGCAGTGTGGCACTGAGATTTCCCTACGCCTGTATCCTGTGTGCTCTTGTGTCTCTTGTGGGGTGGAGACATTAGAGGTCAGCTCAAATGCACCCAGTCCTCTGCTGAAAACAAAGAGCTTCAGAAATGGCTTAGCACAGGTTTGCTCTGCATTGCGGAGGGACAGAGGGGTCTGGGTCTTTGTCTCTTGAACATACCTTTTCCTCTACCAATGTCTTTATTCCTACCTTTTCTTCCAGCTTTTCTACCTGACGCACAATCCTCAGAGCTCCACAATGATGCAGAATCAGGCTTTTACTAAATCAGCCTTCTGTCCCAAAACTGACAGGAAGAATGCATCTGCAGTCTTCCCAGAAACACAGACCCAGCACGGCAGAGGCAGGAGGAGTGCATCTCACTTCATTCCTTTAGAGACACAGCATGCTCACAGCAAACGTACACCAGTGTGCAGCACCACCCCACCAGCGGGCATTCATACAGGAGGAAGTAAGGGGAAGCACTGAAATCATTTCAGAGTCCGAGTCTTACAGTAGCAGGCACACGAGTGAAAAGCTATTTGTAGCCAAGATACGCAAAGCATTACGTGTTCAACTGTCCAGCCAAAATCTGCAGGCAAGGCAGCACGAGACAATGAAAGTGCTGATGTGCACTTGTCTGTGGCATAAGGATGTGCAAAGCATTACAGCTGTCCTCTCCAACAGGCAATTATTCGTGATTCTTAGGGGATAAAACCAGAAAGCACAACAAAGCCCTGGAAACTCAGTGCTTTTTCAGGGCTGATGGGAGGAGAGCTTCAACCTTGTCCTTTCTAATGGATATTCACCCTCTAGCAAAAGGATAGGTTAAAGGCCACTGAATTGGACTTGGAAGGCAATAGACAGATCATTCCAAGTACAGATTTCCTTTGTGACTGTAAGACTTGGGCACAATTCATAGAAAATTGTCATGTTGCTGTCATATCACCTCTGTTTCCTGGGGTACATTGTCAAGTGAGTAGGCAAAAGCCCCTGTGCAGCCTCTATTTGCACGGGGTTGCTGTAAAGAAGAGGGCACTTGTCTTTACATTAGGGGTGGATAAGGCTCCTGACACATATGGCACTTCAGCAGCTACATAACTCTTTTGCTGAAGCTTAGCACTGTGTGAATCCTGTTCAATTTCTGCTCTTGAATGCAGAAGGAGGAGTTAATGCTGTAATGTTAATGCAAGTAAATGATAGAAAAGCTCCTGCATGCTTAGGTGCACAGGGCCTGCTTTTTTGGCTCTGCTCCTTACGCCAGTCGCAGTCTCAGATGTGCCCAGCCCACGACCTCTTCGGTGGCAGGGGGATGTGATAAATTGCTCTGTTGCTCAGCTGTGTGAGAAGGGAATGAAGCCCGTGTCTGGCAATGCTCTGAGAGGCGAGGCAAGATGAGAAAAGCTTCCCCATCCTCAGCAAAAAGAGGCCAACAAAGGCTTCCTCATCCTTTGCAAAAAGAGGCCAACGGCATGGCAGGGCACGTATGCTGCACAGAGCACCCGGGGTGCAGTAAACCTTGACATACAGCATATATCCACACAGCTGTAAAGAGGTTAAGGCTCTCTTGGTAGGAACCAGCAGAAAGAGCCTCAGGAATGACTATTTTTCTTTCCTGACTGCCCCATAAGAGGACATAGGGAACAATTCCTTCTGCCTCAGTTAATGGTCTCTCCCCTAAGAGTTTTGTTGCCTGATTGAGGACAATATTGTTTCTATGGGGATGCTGTAAGAATGAGCATAGTTTTATGAGGAAGGAAGAGATGACACCCAGTCTCACTGCATCAGCATCATGAGAGACAATGAAGCAATTTAATCACCAACTGGATTCAAGCAGTATTTAATTTTTGTATTTGTTATGTTGCATTTTGGGTTTTCAATCTTTGTTTGGTTCTTTGCAGAGGTTGCTAGAGATTTATGACTTATAAAAGCATCAGGCTGTGCTATGTTTCCTCAGGTCCAGTTAAGGAAATCCAATAACACAGGCGTTTTGTGTTGTGAACATATAGATATTTCATCCCCTGTAATGTTAGGACTGTCAAAATGAAACTGATAGCTTGGAAATGAGTCTGCTGAGGGGCCAAAAAGGAGAAAAAAAATTACTAGAACTGCTGAAATCCATCCTTTAAGCATCAGAGAGTCGGAATTAGTACAGTGTACTGTGCTGTTTGAGGAAGAAGAGGAACAGTGGGGTCCACCTGGTCAAAAAATTCAAGATACCTGGACTTTAGGTCTGCTTATGCTGACAAAGAGTTGTATGACCTTGGCAAGCACAATTACTCTCACACTTGCTTCTCTTCCAGTTTGTTTTGCCTTATCCATTTAAATTGGAAGCTCTTAGAATGGGCTTTGGCTCCTAATGTGTCTTCAAACAGAAGCTGGAATGGAGAGACCTTCATCTCTGTTGTGAGGCTCAAGGTGCTACAGCAATACAAACAATAATAACAAAGAATGAGTGATGCAGTATAATTGCAGTTCCTCCTGCCAGATCATCTTTGTGCTAATAACTTCTGTTTACTCAGGGAATATTCAATAAATAATAAATAAAAGCTCAGGCTGTGACTCTCCCAAGCACAGCAGGTAAGTCAGATGGATTGTCCATTAAAATTAATGCAAGGTCTCCCTCTAAATCCCTTAGCTCTCTCAGAATATTCTTAGCTTGAATGTTTAATTTCCAAGCTGGGTAACTGGCAGGGTGGTCTCTGTACCTAGCAGACAGCCGGGTACAGATTAAGAAGAGGTGTGGGTGTACTTGGGTGCAGAGCTCTTGCTCACCCAAGCAGCTTTATTGGTCACGCAATTGCTGCTGCTCCCCTGTAGTCTGTGTGAAGTACCTGGGAACTGATCACTACGTGCCTACAAAGGCTAGGGCTGGGAGACTTCTGCTTCCTGTGGATTCTGAAGATGAGGAGACAGGACAAAGAAAGGAAGGTGAAATAAGACAAAAAGCTCTTTCCTTGTCTGCCATGTGCCATCTACCTCTGCTGCCCCCACTGCTCCATCCTGAAGTTGTGCACCTGAGAGTGCATAGTACTGTTCTTACTTTTGGCGAGGGCTGGTGGGGACTCACGGTGGATCCAGTGAATAGGAAGTGTAAGGCAGCTCAGAGCCACTATTTCTCATTTCCAAATTTCTTCAACCCCTGCAAAGGGTGGGGAACAGCATCAGACTTAATGCAAATGCCACATCACTGTGTAAGACAGGACTGATGTGCTTCAAGAGGTGCTCACTGCAGCTTTGGTAGATCACTCTGTCTTTGTCAGCATGACAGATAACCACCTCCAGACAGCTATGAACACATTAAAAATGTACTGCCATCTCCGAGCACTCACACATCGGGGCAGTGCTGTCTCACTGTGGAGAAGCAAAGCAGGCCGTGCCTCTGGGAGAGCTCTACAAACATCTGCGTCTGCTGCAGCTCTGTTTTTCACTGTTGTTCCTTCCTGACAATTTTGCCACCCTTGATAAAAACCCGAGTGAAAGGTAAAAATGAAATGAGTTCCTGTGATGCCTGCATACATATTTAAGCATTTCTGTCACTGTATGTTAGAGTTGCAGGCACTTTTACGATGCCGCTTTGGTCCTTGCTTCTTTCATGGTGTCAGGTAGTAATATTAGGCTATAAGGCTTCAGGACTTGAACAAATCTCCTCTTTCTTCCCATTTCATATTGGCCATTAAACTCATATTATCATCAGAATGGCAACGAAACAGAGCAGTTTCTATAATTCTGTGAGGAAATGAGGCTGACAGTGTCAGAAGAAAATGCACATCATTAATAGAGCCCTGTTCATAACACTCTTGAACACGCAGCTCGCAGCTTCCTGATTATTCATACCCTGGGTTTGAGGGACACTAAGCTTACCTTTGGAGCCTTCAGTTGCACCAGCAGTTCTTGGGCCTTCTGAGGTCAGAGCACCTAGAAAGAATAACAGCCCTCAGTGCTCTTCAGGGTGCATTTCTTTCAGCAAGCAAGGCAGAGGCAAGTTTCTCTACCAAAAAGCAAAGCTAGGTCTGCATCTGACTTGTACCTCACTTTTTTAAGTGAATTGTGGATATTATGATGTCATTAGAGAGCAGACCAGATGACGAAGGCTCAGAGTGTAGTTTTATCCCAATGCAGGGGGATTTCTACAATTGCACAGTAACTGTTGGAAGTTTCCACCCACACGTAAACCCCTCTGTATGGCAGTGAGAACATCCTTTAATGCTAACCGTTATGTCCATTACAATAAGCAGCATGAATCGCTAATTGGCATTGCAATTAAACTGAAAATCGATTCAGCCTGCCAGCACCTTGGAAATAAAGCAGGAATGTCATAAGTTATATTTAAACAGCACCTTTCACGTCAGTGACATCTTCACAGACAGGAGTACATGTGTGACAGTAACCTCCAGATAACATTGTCATGCTCAGGATCTACTGAGAAGGCACGGGTCTGCTCAAATGTAGTTCATCTGTACCCTAACATCTCACGCATGTCTATGCTTATACTTTCTACAGCGAATTATGAAGAGAGATTCATTCATTCATAGAATGGTTTTGGTTGGTGTGGTGATAGGCTTGATAGGGCAAACATGGGCTTGTTCATGCCCTGGATTGCCCAGACATGTTCCCTCACCGCTCCTTCTGTGCTGGGGGAGGCAACTGTGGGAGGGTAGAGTGAAAGCCCTGGCTTCACCTAATATGGTGAAGCTTGGCAAAGTGCCATTCTGATTGGCTAATCTAAGTTGAATGCCCCATTAGTCTTGGGCTGGATATTCATAGAGGGATGTCGTGGAGGGGGATTCTGCCACCTACGCCGACTTGTGGCGGAGGGGAGAAATTAATTGATGCGAGAGGATATTTATAAAAATATATATATTTATTAACTTCAATATTCTGAACACTCACCACCCCCAGCCACTGAATATTAAAAGGATTCTACACGGTCATGGAGACATTCTAGGATTAATACCACACTATAACTTATCAATAACTAGCATACATTCAAACTGTAAACAGAGAGAGGAGTTTCCCCGCGCCTTAATGATGCTTGAGGTCTATATACTACTCGCCCAGCAGAGTGGGCTGAAAGCAAGGAGGTCNGGTGATAGGCTTGATAGGGCAAACATGGGCTTGTTCATGCCCTGGATTGCCCAGACATGTTCCCTCACCGCTCCTTCTGTGCTGGGGGAGGCAACTGTGGGAGGGTAGAGTGAAAGCCCTGGCTTCACCTAATATGGTGAAGCTTGGCAAAGTGCCATTCTGATTGGCTAATCTAAGTTGAATGCCCCATTAGTCTTGGGCTGGATATTCATAGAGGGANTTATCAATAATCACCCTCCGGGGCTACGTCACAGCCTATACCTAGTGTCCAAACTTCAGGGGAGTCTCTGCCCATGGACTTTGAGGCTGGAATCCTCCCAGCTCTGGGGAAATGAGTCTCTGCCCTTGTCTCCTGGCTTCTCATGGACGCTCTGTCCAGGGACTGTTGGCAGGACCTCAGGTGCAGAGGAGTACCGTGCCGTGCAGTCTGAGCGTGGTTTCACGCTAGCTGACAGGCCGATCACATGCAGACAATTGGGTCTGCTTCCTGGTAACTCGGCAGCAGTGGTGCTTACCAGGCAATGATGAGGCAATGCGTGTGCAATAGGGTGCACGGCTGCTACACGGGAGTCTGAGCTCCGTAGGTAAAGGCAGGCAATACAGGATCTGGTCCTGACAACTCACTGCAGTGGCATGCAAGTGTGCACAGCTGGCTGGGAGACTATGGGAGATTCCGTCTCCATAGTAACAGCAAAGCAAATAGGCATAAGCAAGAATCTGGTGAGTCTGAATCTAATAATAGGCGAGTGTGCCTAAATGTGAGTGATCGGGGAGGTCCTGAGCTGCAAGTGAGTGTGAGCAGGGGGTTCAGAACAGTGCAGGGGAGTCTGAGCACAGAGCCTGAGCTTGAGCGAGGGAGTGAGAGTGAGAGCAAGTGAGCAGGAGCACGTTGTTTACCTGTGTGCCCCCATTTATCTAATGTGAGCCGAGATTAATGGCCCTTTGGACACCACAACGACCAATCAGGTTTTGGCAGTCAGCCAAACAATACCATAATAGGCAAAATCACAAGCCTGGATTTTTCCAAATATGGTGAATCATGCAGGCTAGCACTCAACAAGCATGAGCTGGGCGTGTGGGGCTTACACAACATGTTTACAACCAGGGGGCCTGGGCAGACCAGACTTTATGGCACCAGGCCTATTGTGCCCCTTTTGTGCATGTTTATCCATTTAATGTGTTTACCTCTGGTTTAGGCAGAAAAACATGTCCAGGCAAGGTAAGACAAAAAATAAGTCTGTTTTCAGGCCTACAGGCCCTCCACAATAAGGGATAAGCAGGTAGCACGAGGCTGCTGCTGTTTCATTTGCAGCCTGAATTTGCCTGGAGAGCTTACCATGAACAGGCTCTAAATGCCTACCTAGCTGTCGTGGAGGGCCCATAGGCCCCAAACCAGACTTGCATATGCCTTGCCTTGCCTGGACATGTTTTTCCTGCACATAATCAGGGGTGAGCACATGGCCAGCACAGAGGGGCACAANGGGAAAACTCTCTCTGTTAATAGTTCTATGCCAGTCATTGTATTATAGTTATTAATAAGCCGTATGTGATATTTCCCATAAGATCTTTCATAACTGTGAATGAATCCATTTTAATATTAATTATAGTGGTTGGGGGGTGTTGAGAGTTGAGAATATTGAGTTTAATAAATATGTATTTTTATACAACTATCTCACACCGATTGATTTCTCCCCTTCGCCACAAATGGGCCATAAGGCGAGAATCCCGCTCCACAACAATAGCCAACATGACATTGTGCTGAGACTGCACATCCTGCCTGCACCTGAAAGTCTCCTGCTAAGACTAGAAGTCCTGGAGATATACAGGTTGTCCAGAGGAGCCAGGAGACAAGGTCAGAGATTGTCTGCCTCCTTTCCCCAGAACTCTGAGAAGAATCAAGTCTCAGTGGCCACAAGACAGAGTTCCCTGAAAGTGTTTGGGTACTGTCTGGAACGGTGGCTAGCCCTGCAAGATGGGTGATAATAATTTTGTGAGTATATTCAAAAGCTTCTTCCAGTACAATATTTGCATTTACCACTTTAAGAAATAAGTGCTCGAGTTTTGCCTGTTCCCTGCGTGTATAAATTTCCAACCTGTGTGTTTTTGAACCTGTGGCTAAGTTTTCTGGCAAGTTTTAGTGTTAATAAACAGTTTCATAGATATTAACAATCATGGCCTGGATATCAAAATTAATACAGATTATTAATTTTACATAACCATCACAGTTGGACAGGAACCTTAAAGACCACCGATTCCAAGCCCCCTGCCATGAACAAGGACATTTTCCACTAGATCAGATTTCTCAAGGCCTCATCCAACCTGGCCTTGAACACCTCCAAAGAGGGGGCATCCACAACTTCCCTGGGCAACCTGTTCCACTGTCTTGCCTCCCTTACTGTAAATAGTTTCTTCCTAACATCTAGTCTAAATCTAGCCTCTTCAAGCTTAAACCCATTCCCTGTTGTCCTACCACTACAAGCCCTTGCAAAAAGTCCCTTCCCAGCTTTTTTGTCAGCTCTCTTCAGGTACTGGAAGACTTCTGTAAGATCTCCCTGGTGCCTTCTTTTCCCAGGCTGAAGAGCCCCAACTCTTGCAGCCTCTGCCCATAGGGGAGATGCTCCAGCCCTCTGATCATCCTTGTGGCCCTCCTCTGGACCTGCAGCTCCATGTCCCTCTAAGGATGGGTACATCAGAACTGGACACAGTACTCCAAGTGGGGTCTCTGATGAGCAGAGTAGAGGGGCAGAATCACCTCCCTCAGCCTTCTGGTCATACTACTTTTTATGAAGATACCTTTTGCTGTTATCTACGGTCTTATAAGCTGCCCTCCCAAACCAATTGTGTGAAGCATGTTGCATCCTCGAGCAATGATTCTCAGTCTCAGAGAATTCAATCTATTCTGCAGAGAATATTAACAAATCAAGACTGCAGAGAGAAAACATTCAAGCATCTGCTCAGAGTGTTTCATAATCTTTTTAGAAACTAGGAAATGCTTTCTTTGAAGTGAGTCTAGAACCACTCCAATAAAATGGTATGTTCTAAACAAACTCTTGGTCACAAAAAGTGCTCAGTTACCATTCACTGTACTCCAGAATTTTGGCATATTGGGATTAATTAATTCTCCTGGAGAATTCAGCCAGAAATCAGTACTAAAACTCAGCAAATACAAGCTGCAGAAACTATCTGGAATGCTTTATCCATGATTTATCTTGGAAGTAAAATCAAGCTGGGTGGGGAATGGCTGGAAAGCAGCCCTGAGGAGAAGGACCTGGGGGTCTGGGTTGATGAAAAGCTCAACATGAGCCGACAGTTTGCACATGAGCCCAGACAGCAACCCTGTGCTGGGCTGCAGCAAGAGCAGTGTGGCCAGCAGGGCAAGGGAGGTGATTCTCCCCCTTTACTCTGCTCTCCTCAGACCCCACCTGCAGTACTGTGTGCAGTTCTGGAGCCCCCAGCACAAGAAGGACATGGAACTGCTGGAGCGGGTCCAGAGGAGAGCCATGAAGATGCTCAGAGGGCTGCAGCAGCTCTGCTATGAGGACAGGCTGAGAGAGTTGGGGCTCTGCAGCCTGGAGAAGAGAAGGCTTCGAGGAAACCTTATAGGCTGAGGAGGGACTATTGACAAGGTCTGGTAATGTCAGGATGAGGGGGAATGGGTTTAAACTGGAAGAGGAGAGATTTAGACTGGATGTTAGGAGGAAGTTCTTTACAGTGAAGGTGGTAAGACACTGGAACAGGTTGCCCAGGGAGGTTGTGGATGCTTCCTCCCTGGAGGCATTTAAGGCCAGGCTGGATGAGGCCTTGAGCAAGCTGCTCTAGTGGGAGGTGTCCCTGCCTATGGCAGGGGGTTGGAGCTGGATGATCCTTGAGGTCCCTTCCAACCTAAACCATTCTATGATTCTATGATTCTAAGAACCTGGTGTTAGTTCACTGGTACTATTATCCTCAACCTCCCATTCACATATTCCTAGCTAGAGCTCAGCAAATGCCCCTACCAGGTGTATCAAGCCTACTGAATCTGTTTATCATAAGTGTTTTGCTTGGAGCTCCTTTTCCATCCTGCCTGACTACAGAATTTAATGAATCTGAAACAAGTAGAAATTACAGGAACAAATATTCCCTCTCCACTATTCACTCCTCAGATGACAAAGACCTGGCCTTTTCTTTCAGGAAAGAATTTGTGTCAAAGTGAATTTAGAGCACAGAAGATTGAGAAGTTGAGTTTATGGGAAAAAAAACTGCAAGTGACTCTCCTTCTCCCAGTAGCACTAGACTTATACCCTTGAGATGGATGGGAAAAGGCAGTCCCCTCAACACCTGATCCTTCCAAAAACTGCTCCTTACAACATGAATAAGTAGGCTGAAAGTCATTATTTGTGCCCTGAAAAAAAAGTCCTGCACAAGTTTAATATTAAGGCTACTAATAATGCACAGGTAGCACGGATCCTACCAACAAATGGACCTTCCTACTGATTTCCATGTAGCAGCATGAACACCATCATTTTTTTGGGGTCTTCTGATGAATCAAACTGTTCTGCATTTGTCTTCTTCTTTGCACTCAGAGAAAGGAGAGATAGACCCATGGCTGAATGGACACATCTTCACAGAGGCCAGACATTTCACTATGTCCCATACAATGCCAAAAGCTATCTCTGTCCTTTACTGAGAAAGACAGAGCTAAAGTGTGGGGGGTTTGTTGCTCTTGTTTCTCAATTGTTTTCCAAATGAGTCAACCAATTCAACACCATTGCTGTCATCTTGTTAATAGGTGTGCCTATGTGTATGGAATGAGATGCAAACCTCTGTTTCAGTCTGAAGGCGGAAAGGGGTGCAATGGGAGGGTGGTTGTAAAGCTGTGCAGGATAGGGGGAAGTCAGTCAAAGTGCCCTTTCAGAGATGGCTATCTGCCCAGCCCAAAATCCTTTTGTGAAAAATAAAATATTCTATTACATTAGGTTCCAATTTCAGCTATCTCCCTCACTGAGCTTCAGGGTGGTTTAGCTCCAAAAGTTCAGAAATATTCTGCTGCTCACCATCTGCCTCAATAGCTGGACATATTGGGCATCAACACCAGGACCAAACATCTGTGGACACCAAGCAGCCACCAGTGTTATACCAGTGGGAGCAGCCACGCTCCAAATATCTGCAACCTCCCCCACCAAAATACTATGGATACAAAATTTTCTTGCCACCTTAGGACAAGCTTGGTGTCAAGGGAAAATGTTGTACTGTACCCTGAGTCTGTGGAAAGATGCAGTGCTGACTTCTTTCCTCTGTGCAGAGTGCTGGGTGTTCTGCTTTGTGGTGCGTACACATAGCACTGTGCAGTTAGTTTCCATGCCATTTGGGCAGCCCTTTAGTATAGTCTAGGCCCCGTTTCATGGAGGTACTTTCATTATTAAAGATGAAACTCTTCAGCACTAGAAACAGCCACTTTGTGCTGGGCTTAAACAGGCTGGACCTAATGTACTCATGCAAAAGCTGGAGTACTGCTAACCTTCTGCAGGCAATGCATTACACTCTACAGCACAAACTTTTGGGAGGGCTGGGCAACAGTAACCTCAGAACCTTCCCCTAGAAAGACACAGGTATGTTTGGAAAGGTAAGATGACCTATTTTGAAACCCACAGATACCTTCTCTCTTCTCCTTTCCCAGCCACTTTCTCTCTCAGACATATACATGCACATCTGTGAAAGAAATCCGGCTGGTGGTGTTAAGTATCTGATGCTTTCCATGTGAACATTTATTTTCAGTTTGTGTGCCAGATAATGAAGAACAAAATCAGTATTTCCACATTTCATTACAATTACAGAGTCACTTTGGTTGGGAAAATTCAAGTCCAACCATCGTCTTGGGGGCTGGCGTTCTCTCAAATGACAACTAGATACTTCTGATGTTGGGGTCCTGCCTTTGATGCATGCCAAACTGTCGTGACTGAGAAGACCATAAAACAAAGGACAACTGTTCAGAACCACCTACTTTGTAAATCTCATGCTAGGACTTTATAGCCTGAAAATCTAGGGGTTTGTGATGGTTTGGGTGTTCCCCTGCCCCC
>WAAF01001771.1:657791-734398 GCA_013400475.1 Tricholaema leucomelas | reverse complement strand
TCACCTCTCAGTCTCTTCTTCTCCAAGCTCCCAGCCCCCAGCTCCCTCAGGCTCTGCTCAGAATAGAGATGTTCCATTCCCTTAACCATCTTTGTGGCTCTAGCATCTTGCCAGCAGTCAAGGCAAGACCAGTCTAAAAAGAGAAGCAGGGGAAGGGCCTGGAGAACATATCTTATAAAGAGCAACTGAAGGAGCTGGGGGTGGTTAATTTGAAAAAGAGGAGCCTGAGGGGAGACCTCATCACTTTTCATAGCTACCCAAAAAGACATTGTGGAGAGGTTGGTTCTGATCTCTTCTCACAGGTAATTAGTGCTAGAACAAGAGGGAATGGCCTCAAGCTGCAACTGGGTAGGTTTAGCCTGGACATTAGGAAACATTTTTTTCACAGCAAGAGTGGCCAGGCACTGGAATGAGCTGCCCAGGGAGGTGGTTGAGTCACCAACCCTGGATGTGTTTAAAGGTGGTTTGGATGTGGTGCTTGGGGATATAGTTGAGGGGTGGACTTTGTAGAGTAGGGTTCTTGGCTGGACATGGTGATCTTGAGGGTCTTTTCCAACCTGAATGTTTCTGTAGTTCTGTAATTGGGGTGAGACAGCACAGGAGAGGATTTCTACCATTAGGAGGGTATGTGATCATGAAGTCCAGGCCATACACATTCCTCTGCACTCAGGTGACTTGGTAGGACAAGGAACAATGGATGCAAGTTGCAACAAAAGAGGTTCTGCCTAAACACAAGGAGGAACTTCATTACTGTAAGGGTCACAGAGCACTGGAACAGGCTGCCCAGAGAGGCTGTGGAGTCTCCTTCTCTGGAGACTTTCAAGGCCTGTCTGGATGTGTTCCTGTGTGACCTGAGCTAGATAGGATTGTCCTGCTCTGGCAGGGGGGGTGGACTGGATGATCTCCTTGAGCCCCTTCCAGCCCCTAATATACTCTGATCCTGTGATCCTATGATCCTGTGTGATCCTGTCCTTTCTTACCACAGTGGGGCTGGACTGGATGATCTCCTTGGGTCCCTTCCAACCCCTAACATACTCTGATCCTGTGATCCTATGATCCTGTGTGATCCTGTCCTTTCTTACCACAGTGGGGCTGGACTGGATGATCTCCTTGGGTCCCTTCCAACCCCTAACATACTCTGATCCTGTGATCCTGTGTGATCCTCCCCTTTCTTACCGCAGGGGGGCTGGACTGGATGACCTCCAAAGATCTCTTCCAACCCAAACCATTCTACAGTTCTCTTCTGTGGTTCTATGCTACGAGCCAAGAGGACAACCAAGGCAGCGCCAGCCACCCCTTGGGCACTCCTGGCAGGGCAGGGACAGGGGACAACCCAGCCTTCAGCGCTTTTCAATCCTTCCTATTGACACTGGAAAACGTTTTCCACATCTGCTGTCAGCCTGAAAGGAGCCTCTGCTCCCGTGGAATCCCATTTCCTTTCTGCTGCTACAGTTCAAGCTCCCAACCTGCCTCCTCCTGGCCGCGCACGTCTGGGGGAGGGGGGCAGGGGGCTGCAAAGGGCGCAGGGGCTGTTGCTTTTTTTGATACATCCTTCCTTCCGCTCTTCCCAATCAATTAGCGGCCAAAGGCTTCCGAAAAGCTCCTTCCTCCCTAACCTTTCGCAGCCTGTTGCGATAATGACTCTGGAGAGCTCGACCTGGGCCTTTGCGTGGGGTTCGTTACCTTCCCGGGGCAGCGGAAGGTGACCTTCATTGCTTCCCTCCTCTTCCGTTCCTACCCCTGCAGCTCAGATGGTCTCAGGGAGGGAGGAGGAAGGGTTGAAGCTGCCTCACTCCCAGCAGATAGAGTTTCTCTCCAGTGTCATTTCTGCAATCAAAAGTCAGAGGGTGGTTCTGGAGGCAACACGGACCCTGGGAGGCGGAGGAGGGCTGCACTTAAAGCTAATCATTATAATTATGCATACCTGGAATCGAGACATCAAAAGGTGGAAGGAAAAGAGGCTTTCTGGTTTTCATTTGTAATTTCTTTTTTCCCTCTCTCAGGAGGCAAGCTGCTTTCCAGAAACCAAGCTCCAAGCTGCTACAGCTTCTCCTCAAATCGCAGCTTACAGCTGCAGCAACTTCCTCTGCCAGCAGTAGCAGGGGTTTGGATCCCTCCGTGATGCAGACACACAGGTAGGATGTACTGGCAGAAGTTTTCCCTGGCACCTGCAGCCACTTTCACAGCCCATCTGCCTGGGGATGGTGGCTCATGGGCTTTTCAAGCAACACCTTGTGCAAAATCTTCCACAGGGCAGCTTTGTGCTGGCTCCCAAGCAGAGGGGAAGGATCATGGAAGTGTCCTGGACAGGCACAGCTCACTCAGCATTTACTTAAGGTCTTCCCCACAGCTCTGACAACGTTTCCCAAATCTAGCAAGTGCTTCTCCCAGAGCACCACCATCACAACCTCCTTTCCTCTCTCCCATCACTTGCAATATCCTGCTCTTTGGAGCCACATTCCTGCCATACCACAGGTGACTCTACAGTGGGTCAGTGACTCACATCACTGTCCCCAAAAAGGAAGATTCCAACTCACTTTTCCTCCTGTCAGTAGCAAGATAAATGAGAGAGGCACCTCCACCATAGGCCTGCTGCTTGCCCACAGAGCAGCTTGCACATGGGGAGGTGGAGTAAGCAGAAAAACAGCTGCTGAAACCAGTGATTGGGACCAAGCAACCCACTAAAGACCACACTTTAAACACATCACCCAGGCCCAGTCACAGCTGCAGTGATGTGGTTCCTTCTCCAAGTGCAAAGTGGCCCCCTCAAGAAGAAAACAGAATAAAAGGGGTTTTTTTGGAAGCCAGTGGCAGACTCAGGTGATCACAGAATGGTAGCAGTTGGAAAGGACCTCAGGCTGTCATTGAGTCCAATCCCTCTGCCAAGTGCCATGGTCTAGTTGATTGGATAGGGCTGGGTGATAGGTTGGAATGGACCATCTTGGAGGTCTCTTCCAACCTGGCTGATTCTATGATCACCTAGTGCAGGTCACACAGGAACACATTCAGATAGGTCTTGCAAACCTCTAGAGAAGACTCCATAACCTCTCTGGGCAGCCTACTCCAGGGCTCTACCACCCTTAAGTTTTCCTCATGTACCACTGTGTGTCTGAAAGCAGAAAATGTTTCTCTCCCTGACCATAACACGTACCAGGAGGGTGCAAGCAGCCACCTCTGGGGCTCAGCATCACCTTCTTTGTCCCCACAGCATCCCACACTCGTTTGCTGCCCACTGCAAAGGCACCTCACATAACCACATCCAACTCCTGCCCACTGACAACACATAATCAAAACCATCCCATCCAGACCCAACTGAGAGCAACTGGAACCACTTTGAGGAGAGAAACCTATTACCAATTATCAATCCCTCCCATCCTCCACGGGAACCTTTCATAAGGCCAGCCAGAAAAATGATAGCTCAAACTCATGTGATGAGAGAGAAACTGTATGGTGTCTCCAGGTAACAAGCTTTTTAGCCCAGAGAAGAGAAGAATCCAGGAGGACCTTAGAGCTGCCTTTCAACACCTGAAGGGATCTTACAGGAAGGCTGCAGAGGGACTTTTCATCAGGATGTCTAGCAATAGCACTAGGGGGAATAGTTTGGAGATGAGGGAGAGTAGGTTTAGACTTAGAATCATAGAATCAGTCAGGGTTGGAAGGGACCACAAGGATCAGCCAGTTCCAAAACCCCCTGCCATGGGCAGGGACACCCTACCCTAGAGCAGCCTCACCACAGCCTCATCCAGCCTGGCCTTAAACACCTCCAGGGATGGGGCCTCAACCACCTCCCTGGGCAACCCATTCCAGCCTCTCATCACTCTCATGATGAACAACTTCCTCCTCACATCCAGCCTGAATCTCCCCACCTCCAGCTCTGCTCCATTCCCCCCAGTCCTGTCACTACTTAGGAAGAAGTTCTTCAGTATGAGGGTGGTGAGACTCTAAAACAGGCTGCCCAGGGAGGCTGTGGATGCCTCCTCCCCGGGAATGTTTAAGGCCAGGTTGGATGAGACCTTGAGCAGTTGAGTCTAGTAGAGTGGTGTCTCTGTCCACGGCAGGGGAGTTGAGCAGATGATCTCTAAGATCTCTTCCAATCTAAGCCACTCTCTGATTCATCTTTTGCCACTGTTCCAGCTATAAAATGAATTTAGTAAAAGAATAAATCCAGATTCTGATTTAACTTCAATCAAATGTGAAAGTGCCCCCTTGGTCCCCAGGGAGTTTTGCTTTTGAAGTCACAGCTGAGTGTGTGCGACGCAGAAGGCTGCTCTTGATGGCTTCGTTGGCATGGATGGATTAGCATTGATTTACATCAAGTAAAAATTGGGCATATGGTGCATATGTGCAGGCAGAGAGGCAGTGAGAACAGGTCTTGGCCCAGGCAGATTTCCTCCTGCACCATCCACCGAAACACAGCGGTCCTGGTGCCCCTCAGCACATGGACTGCATCCCCACTGCTGTTTCACACCAGCTCTGTGTGGTAGAATAAGAGGAAGAATCAAACTTTTCAGCCAGTGCCATGAAATGAAGCTCTGTTTTAACTCACTTTCTGGAGACTGAAAAAGAATCCCCAACTTTTCTTCTTACAGCTTTCCACTCTGAGCCCAGAGAGGCTAGGAGAAGTTCTCAGCTGCTCTCTGGAAGTGGGAGCTAAGCAGAGCCATGCCTGTGACACTGGGACCTGCTGCCTGCACTCCCTGGACTTCCAGAAAGCACCTGAAATGTGCAAAATTACACTTTTTGCTTCTCTATTTACACTGCTTGAACTGGCTCCATCACCTTCTGACTCTGGTCCAGCAGTCCCCTGTGGAGGGACAGGATTCCCTTTTGCATGACCAAATACATGTAAAATCAAACGTTTTAATCACAGCTGGTCATGAGCAAGCCCATGATGGATCCATGGATCCATCAATTACATGGATCTGCCTGAGACCAGGATCAGAGAGTGGCTTGAGATGGAAGGGACCTTAAAGATCATCATATCATATCATACCATATCATGGCATATATCATATCATATATCATAGGACACAGAATGGCTTAGGTTTGAAGGGACCTTAGAGATCATCTGCTCCAACCTCCCTGCTATGGACAGGGACACTTCTCAACTAGACTCAGCTGCTCAAGGCCTCATCCAAGCTGGCCTTAAACACCCCCAGGGAGGAGGCATCCACAGCCTCCCTGAGCAGCATATTCCAGAGTCTCACTACCCTCATACTGAAGAGCTTCTTCCTAAGATCTAGTCTAAAACTACTCTTCCTCAGCTTCAAACCACTTCCCCATGTGCTGCTGCTAGAATATCATAGAATCATAGAATGGTTTGGGTTGGAAGTGATCTTAAAGATCACCTAGTTCCAACCTCCCTGCCATGGGCAGGGGCAACTCCCACTAGATTGGGTTGCTCAAAGCCTCATCCAGGCTGTTGTTATATAGCATAAGAGCTACTGCTCAGGAGACCTTCATAACCTTCATCACCCAGTTCCAACGTCCCTGCCATGGGCAGAGACATCTCCCACTAGATCAGGTTGCTCGAAGCCTCATCCAGGCTGCTGTTATATAGCTATGAAGCAGGAGAGCTTCATAACCCTCATAGAATCAACCAGGTTGGAAGAGACCTTCAAGCTCATCCAGTCCAACCTAGCACCCAGCCCTGTCCAACGATCCAAATCATGGCACTAAGTGCCTCATCCAGGCTTTTCTTCAACACCCCCAGGGACAGCGACTCCACCACCTCCCTGGGCAGCCCATTCCAATGGTAAATCACTCTCTCTGTGGAGAACTTCTTCCACCTAGTTCCAACCTCCCTGCCATGGGCAGAGACATCTCCCACTAGATCAGGTTGCTCAAAGCCTCAAAGGCTGATGATATAGCATAAAAGCTACTGCTGAGGAGAGCTTAGAATCATAGAATGGTTTAGGTTGGAAGGAACCTCAAGGATCATCCAGCTCCAACTCCCTGCCATAGGCAGGGACACCTCCCACTAGAGCAGGCTGCTCAAGGCCTCATCCAGCCTGGCTTTAAACACCTCCAGGGAGGAAGCATCCACAACCTCCCTGGGCTACCTGTGCCAGTGTCTCACCACCCTCACTGTAAAGAACTTCCTCCCCTCTGCCAGTTTAAACCCATTCCCCCTCATCCTGACATTACCAGACCTTGTCAATAGTCCCTCCCCAGCCTTCCTGTAGGCTCCCTTCAGATACTGGAAAGCCACTCTAAGGTCTTCTCAAAGCCTTCTCTTCTCCAGGACAAAGAGTCCATCACTACATACTCTTTTTAGGATCATTGCTTTCCCCTTTCCATGAAATCTCATCTCTGGCCACTAGCAGGGGAAGAGAAAGCCAAGAGACGAGCAGAGGACGTGGTTCCTACTGCCTCAGCCCCTCCTTCACCCCCCAAATCTAATAAAGGTGATTAAATTACATGTCTTTTCCTCCCATTGAAATCACCGCGCGCTGCCCGAATATTAGAGCTCAGGAAATAAGGGACGACAACTTCCCTCGTGAAACCTAAGAAGGCAGAGCAGGGGTCTGGAGAGACAGGCTTGCAAGAGTTGGGCTGCTCTAATTAAGAAATCACCCTGCTGAGCAGAACCTAATCTAAATAAAATAGAAGAAGGAACTTGGTTGAAAACTCTGCCTCGCGCTCGCCTCCCCCTCCCCGCCACCCATCCCACCCCCCCACACACACACACCACCCTCACGAGGAACCCATCCAAGGCACAGGGAGTTTTTCTCTTCTGCTCTTTCTGAGAGGATGAGGGAAGGCTTACACAGAGCCCTGTGTGTGCTTGGGGTGGCCAATATCCAAAGGAAAAATACACCAGCCCTCTATGGCAAAAGGAGGTGATTTGAGGGGGGGGGAGGGAGGTAGTGGTGATTTTTCTCCTTTCTTTTTTGTGTTGTTTTCAATGTTACTTGGCTGTTGTTTGCTAAGGAAAGGGGTAGGAAAAGGAAACCCTTCTGATGATTACATTGATGGTATGGTTGGTCAGAGCTGGTTTGGGACTGAAAATTGGAGGTTAGGTTACACTTCCCCCCACACACACCCCCCCACACCCACACTCCCCTGAAAAAGCTTCTGCCTTTCTTGGAAAAATGGGGGGGGGAGGGGGTTAAGAAATGAATATTAAAACTGAAACAACATCTTTAAAATCAGAGAATTTGAAAGCTAAATCTTGAAGCCAGAAGCCTCAGCTGACTCAATCCTTCACCATCTCTTCTCAACACATTTCCTCATGTTGCTGTTCACTCAGGATTCCCCAGCTGAAGTACACCTCCCGTCAACCAATATCCCCCCACCCTGCCATGTGCCAGGATCATCCCACCACCCCTCCCAACCCCTTCCCAGCCTGGACCAGAGATCTGACCATCACCTACTGCTTCTCCAGCTCTCCTCCAGCCCCCTTCTCCTCCCCATCACCCCATTCCCTGTGTGCCCCTGGTCTCTCTCCCCCTCTCCAATCTGGAGTAGGTGTCTCACCATGTGCTGCATCCAGTTATGGAGCCCCTATTACAAGAAGGATGTGGAGATGCTGAAGCATGTCCAGAGAATGCTCAGAGGGCTGGAGCAGCTCTGCTATGAGGACAGACTGAAAGAGTTGAGGCTGTGCAGTCTGGAGAAGAGGAGGCTCTCAGGTAACCTTCTTGTGGCCTTCCAGTATCTGAAAGGGTCCTACAAAAAAGGTGGGGAGGGACTTTTTAGACTATCAAGGAGTGACAGGACTGGGGGGAATGGAGCAAAGCTGGAGGTGGGTAGGTTCAAAGTGGACATGAGGAGGAAGTTTTTCATCATGAGTGTGGTGAGAGGCTGGAATGGGTTGCCCAGGGAGGTGGTTGAGACCCCATCCCTGGAGGTGTTTAAGGCCAGGCTGGCTGAGGCTGTGGGCAGCCTGCTCTAGGGTAGGGTGTCCCTGCCCATGGCAGGGGGTTTGGAACTGGCTGATCCTTGTGGTCCCTTCCAACCCTGACTGATTCTATGATTCTATGGCTGCTCACCCTCATCCATTGCAGGAGCACGAAGTTACCCTGTGAATGGCTGCTTAAAAGCTCAGGCTCAGCAAGATTTATGGTGCTAAACAGAGCAGCACAGAGGCTGCCGTGTACGCTTTAAGAAAGCACTTACCTGCTTAAAAGGGAAAGTGCTGCTACTTGAAGGTTTCCTGGCCAGACCTGGAAAGTAAATCAAACAAACACTATTTGCATTTATTCATAATCCCCAGCAGATTGTTGTTCTAGGAGCTTTTGACTCCAGTGGAGTTAATCTGACTCTTGCCAGCAGAGGACCTGGCCAGCTGAAAATGTTCTCCTAATGACATCAGGAAGAGGATAAGTCCAGAACACTACAACCAAACGGCTCAAGCGCATATTGCGCAGGTAGGCAGTGGCTGAATGATCCAGGTGGATTGAGAAACCTCAGCTAGGAGACATTTCCTTTCCTTCTCCACATGATGTGATGCAAAGTTATCAAGCAGCACAGTCACGAGTACACACAAGGGCTGTCATTGCCAGCATGTCTGGAAGAGCCAGAGGAGAGATGAAGAGGGGAGCAAAGCCCTCTGTGGTTCATAGAATCATAGAATCAGTCAGGTTGGAAGAGACCTCCAAGCTCATCCAGTCCAACCTAGCACCCAGCCCTAGTCAATCAACCAGACCATGGCACTAAGTGCCTCAGCCAGGCTTTGCTTGAACACCTCCAGGGACAGCAACTCCACCAGTTCACCCAAGCTGGCTGACCACCTGCAAGACTGCAGAGAATCATTGAATGGTTTAGGTTGGAAGGGACCTCAAAGGTCATCCAGTTCCAACCCCCTGCCATAGGCAGGGACACCTCTCTCTAGAACAGGTCACTCAAGGCCTGCCTCATCCAACCTGAACTTGAACACCTCCAGGGAGGGAGCAGCCACAACTTCCCTGGGCAACCTATGCCAGTGTCTCACCACCCTCACTGCAAAGAACTTCTTCCTTCTAGTTTTAATCTCTACTCTGCCAGTTTAAACCCATTCCTCCTCATCCTGTCATTACAAGACCTTGTCAATAGTCCCTCCCCAGCCCTTCTGTAGCCCCCTTCAGATATTGGAAGGCTACTCCAAGGTCTCCTGGAAGCCTTCTCCTCTCCAGGCTGCAGAGCCCCAACTCTCATAGCCTGTCCTCATAGCAGAGCCTCTGCAGCCCTTCGAGCATCTTGGTGGCCTCCTCTCGACTCACTCTAACAGTTCCATGTCCTTCTTGTGATGGGGGCTCCAGAACTGTACACAGCACTCCATGTACATCTGCAGTATCGCAGTATCACAGTCTCACAGTATCATCAGGGTTGGAAGAGACCTCACAGATCATCAAGTCCAAGCCATTACCACAGAGCTCAAGGCTAGACCATGGCACCAAGTGCCACGTCCAATCCTGCCTTGAACAGCCCCAAGGACGGCGACTCCACCACCTCCCTGGGCAGCCCATTCCAGTGTCCAATGACTCTCTCAGTGAAGAACTTTCTCCTCACCTCGAGCCTAAATTTCCCCTGGCACAGCCTGATTCTGTGTCCTCTCGTTCTGGTGCTGGCTGCCTGAGAGAAGAGAGCAACCTCCCCCTGGCCACAACCACCCCTCAGGTAGCTGTAGACAGCAATAAGGTCTCCCCTGAGCCTCCTCTTCTCCAGGCTAAACAATCCCAGCTCCCTCAGCCTCTCCTCGTAGGGCTGTGCTCGAGGCCTTTCACCAGCCTCGTCGCCCTTCTCTGGACACGATCTGGTATCATGTCCATACTGGCTTGAGTCCAGCAGAAGACACTGAGATGGTGCAGAGCTGGGGACAAGATGTTCAAACTGGGTTTCTTCAGCCTTACAAAGGAAGATGAATCTCATTGCTGTCTTCAGTTGCTTGGAGGTACAGAGGAGATAGGTCCAAGCTGCTCTTTGAGGGGCACAGGACAAGACACAATGGTCACAAGAATGGACACAGGACACAAAGAGAAACTGTTCTCACCATGAGGCTTAGCAGGCACTGAAACGGGGACCCAAAGAGGCTCTGGGATCTCCAGCCTTGGAGATATTCAGACTTGGACCAGACATGCCCCAAGCCAACCCATGCAGTTGGCTCTTCTTTGAGCACAATTGGACTAGAGAGCTGCAGAGGCCCTTTTCAGCTGAGATCAGCTGCATCTCTCCACTCATACACACACTCCTCCGGTGCTCCCATACCTCCTTCCAGCCTGCACTTTCTCTCAAGCCTCCAAAGGGGCTCAGTGTGCTCCCAGACCCTCCCAATTTCTTTGCACACAGTAAAGTCATTTCTCCATACCTCAGCTAAAGCATTAACACTCCTGTTTCAGTTTCTTTTATGACAGCCCCAGGCTACTGCCAGCCAGGTTCCCCTCACCACCCAACCCACTGCAGCAGCTCCAACTCGCTCAGAGTGCTGCCTGTGCTCCAGTGAAACAAAAAGCTAAACACATTCATTAGAGAAGAACAACATCAGCCAACAGAACATGGACATGAGCCAGCACAAGTCCTCAGGTCGACACTGCTCCCACCCTACATGCCAGACATGGCTCCAACCTGCTTCAGCTGAGGGCGCAACAAGTCTGACCAGAAGGACGGCAGGAGTCTGCTTGGTTGTCTGTGGTGTTTCTGCCCATTCTTCGCCTTTGGGGCCACAAAGGGCAGTACAAGGAGCCAGGGCGAGGTCTGGTGGCTTTTCTCCCTCGTGTTGTCTCTCCCATTTTCCACAGGGCTTTGCACAAGTCCCACAGCTGCTCCCCTGGCAGAAATGAAAATAGGTTAACTTCACCAAGCGCAACTGGACCTTTGCGCTCCCAAAGTACGAGATGAGAGATGCCTACTGCTGTACAGAAGGAAGAAACAGCTCCCACCAACCTGCTCCCCAGGGAGGAGGCATCACCAGCCCCACTGTGGTGGAAGCTGTGCTATCCAGCAACACTGCTCTGGGATGGCTTTGCTTTTTCTCCTAAGCGTGACACACTGAGTTGTGCTGCATTGGGCTCAGGAAGTGCCACCAAATGGAGGACATACTCCTGCCCTGAAGAGCTTTGTGGCCTGAGGAGATTTTGAGTCCGGGGGTGTGATGAGAGATGATTTCTCAGCCTGTGATATTTTGTGACAGGCTCAGAGGTGGCCTTTGCATCTGCTTCTTTCTCTTTTTTGTTCCTCTTCTTCTCTTCTAATTTTTTTTCAGTATAACCAAGAGGAAACTTTTTTCTAACACCCACCAATACCAAACTTCTCTTCTCAGTGATGGACAGTGACAGGACAAGGGGCAATGGGTGGAAGTTGAGCCATAGAAGGTTCCATGTGAAACTGAGGAAGAATTATTTCCCTGTGAGGGTGACACAGCACTGGAACAGGCTGCCCAGGGAGGTTGTGGAGTCTTCCTCTCTGGAGATATTCAAGAGCCATCTGGATTCATTCCAGTGTGATCTGCTCTAGGTGATCCTGCTCTGGCAGGGGGGCTGCACCAGATGAGCTTTCAAGGTCTCTTCCAGCCCCTGACATTCTGTAATTCTGTGAAACTCAAGGGAAATTGTTTTTTTTTCCCCTCCATTCTGGTTCGTTCACCACAAATTTCTGTTCACTTGAGTGCTCAGAGAAGATCTTTGGCATTTAAAGCCAACTTCCCATGGGCACCACTGCACTGACAAAAACCTACCCTTAGAGGCATGCATGGGAGGGAGAACCCAATCGACTTTTAGGATCACAGAACTGTTTCAGTTGGAAAAGGCCTTTAAGATCATTGAGTCCAACCATTGTCTAAATCATTGAGTCTCACCATTATCTAACTCTACCAAAGCCCTCAGCATCACATTTCTCTGCCTTTTAAAGAACTCCAGGGATGGGGATTCAACTAACTCCCTAAGGAGCTTGCTCCAGTGTGATCTGATTCTATTCTATGATTCTATAAGGTCTGGTAACATCAGGACGAGGGGGAATGGGTTTAAGCTGGAGGAGGAGAGATTTAGACTGGATGTTAGAAGGAAGTTCTTTACAGTGAGGGTGGTAAGACACTGGAACAGGTTGCCCAGGGAGGTTGTGGATGCTTCCTCCCTGGAGGTGTTTAAGGCCAGGCTGGATGAGGCCTTGAGCAGCCTGCTCTAGTGGGAGGTGTCCCTGCCTATGGCAGGGGGTTGGAGCTGGATGATCCTTGAGGTCCCTTCCAACCTAAACCATTCTATGATTCTATTCTCCAGGGATGAGCATTCGACCAACTCCCTGAGGAGCTTGCTCCAGTGTGATCTGCTCTAGGTGATCCTGCTCTGGCAGGGGGGGCTGCACCAGATGAGCTTTCGAGGTCCCTTCCAGCCCCTAACATTCCATGACTCTAAGACTCTGTGAAACTCAAGGTAAGTTGTTTTTCCCTCCACTCTGATTCATTCACCACAAGTTTCTGTTCACTTCAGTGCTCAGAGAAGACCTTTGGAAGTTCTTCACAGAGAGAGTGATTGGCATTGGAATGGGCTGCCCAGGGAGGTGGTGGTGTCACCATCCCTGGAGGTGTTCAAGCAAAGCCTGGATGAGGCACTTAGTGCCATGGTCTGGTTGACTGGATGGGGCTGGGTGCTAGGTTGGACTGGCTGAGCTTGGATGTCTCTTCCAACCTGGTTGGTTCTATGATTCCCATGGGCACCACTGCACTGTCAAAAACCTCCCCTTACAGGCACGCATAGGAGGGAGAACCTATTTGGCTTTTAGGATCACAGCACTGTTTCAGTTGGAAAAGGCCTTTAAGATCATTCAGTCCAACCATTATCTAACTCACTGAGTCCTACCATTATCTAACTCTACCAAGGCCCTCAGCATCACATTTCTGTGCCTTTAAAAGAACTTCAGAGATGGGGATTCAAGCAACTCCCCGAGGAGCTTGTTCCAGTGTTTGATAACTTTGAAGAGGCTGCTTCTAATATCCAACCTAAACCTCCCCTGGTGCATCCTGAGACCGTTTCCTAAGCATTATGCTCTTTTTAACCACACTGTGCTGCATGTACAGAACCTGGAAAGGATCTCTGAAGATTGAGTCCAAACCCCCTGCCAAAGTGAGATCACCTAAAGCAGATCACACAGGAACAAGTCACCAGAGACAGAGACTCCAACACCTCTTTGGGCAGCCTGTTCTGACATTGTGTCACCCTCAAAGCAAAGGTTTATCATGTTTAGATGAAACTTCTTATGTAGTTTATTCCCATTACCTCTTGTCCTGTCACTGGGGACCACTGAGAAGAATCATAGAATCAACCAGGTTGGAAGAGATCTCCAAGATCATCCATTCCAACCTAGCACCCAGCCCTGGCCAATCAACCAGACCATGGCACTAAGTGCCTCATCCAGGCTTTGCTTTAACACCCCCAGGGACGGTGACTCCACCACCTCCCTGGGCAGCCCATTCCAATGCCAATCACTCTCTCTGACAAGAACTTCCTCCTAACATCCAGCCTAGACCTCCCCTGGCACAGTTTGAGACTGTGTCCCCTTCTTCTGTTGCTGGTTGCCTGGCAGAAGAGACCAACCCCACCTGGCTACAGCCTCCCTTCAGGTGGTTGTAGACAGCAATGAGCTCTGCCCTGAGCCTCCTCTTCTGCAGGCTGCACACCCCCAGCTCCCTCAGCCTCTCCTCACAGGGCTGTGCTCCAGGCCCTTCACCAACTTCGTGGCCCTTCTCTGGACACCTTCCAGCAACTCAACATCTCTCTTGAATTGAGGAGCCCAGAACTGAACACAGTGCCTGACACCCAACCTTCAGCTTTTTTCAAGCATTACTAAGCTTCATATTAATACCTCCAGAGAAATTCCACCATGCACAGACAAAGATTTCTTTTCCCTCCTTCTCAGCTCTTCCATCTCTCTTCACTACGTTATCCCTTTCTCTCCTTCTGCCTCTCTCTTCCCTTCTTCTCAGGACTGGAACACTTTGGCTCTGTTCCCTGCATTCCTGTGGGCCTGCTCCTTGTGCTGCCCTGACCAGACTCACTCCATGCACAGGGACTCACAAGGTCTGCATTCAAGCAGGGCAGGGCAGGGAAGCCAATTTAACATACTCAGGGGGTGGTTGTGCCATCAACTTAATACCTGCCCAGGGAAAACAAAGGTGCTTTAGAGAAGTGACTGTGAGTGCTGTGCCCTTTCCCCCAGCTCAGAGGAACCTGAGAGATACCAAGGGCTGAAAGAAAAGGCACAAACATAATTAAAGCTCCCCAAGTGATTGCTGGAGGTATTAGAGATGATGATAGCCCAGAGGACAATGATATTCCTGGTGTGATTAACATCCACAGGCACAAAGGGACATGTGGCTTGGTTGACTTTCTTTTTAACTCTCCAGCTCAATTATTCTGGAGAGGAAGAAAACTTAGACACTGGAATCATCTCCCAGGAGAAGTGATGGATTCCCCAACGCTGGACGGTGTTAAGGCTCCACTGGATTGACTCATTTCAACTGTATTACCACCTAGAAAAGTTACAGGCTCACAAGAAGTTAGGGGTTTGAAGAGACCCAAGGAGATCATCAAGTCCACCCCCCTTGCCACAGCAGGACCATACAATCCAGCTCAGATCACACAGGAACACATCCAGACAGACCTTGAAAGGCTCCAGAGAAGGAGACTCCACAACCTCTCTGGGCAGCCTGTGCCAGTGCTCTGAGACCCTTACAGTAAAGAAGTTCCCCCTTGTGTTGAGCTGGAACCTCCTGTGCTGCAGCTTCCATCCATTGCTCCTTGTTCTATCCCAGGGAGCAAGTGAGCAGAACTTGTCCCCCCCCTCCTGATCCCCAGCCCTCAGATATTTATCAGCATTTATTAAATACCCTCTCAGTCTTCTCCAGACTAATTAGCCACAGGTCCCTCAGCCTCTGGGCAAGCTCAAATTCAGAATAGAATAGAATAGAATCAACCAGGTTGGAAGAGACCTCCAAGCTCAGCCAGTCCAACCTAGCACCCAGCCCTATCCAGTCAACCAGACCATGGCACTAAGTGCCTCATCCAGGCTTTGCTTCAACACCTTCAGGGNGGCACAACTTGAGGCTGTGTCCCCTTGTCCTGTTGCTGCTTGCCTGGGAGAAGAGACCAACCCCACCTGGCTACAGCCTCCCTTCAGGTAGTTGTAGACAGCAATGAGCTCTGCCCTGAGCCTCCTCTTCTGCAGGCTGCACACCCCCAGCTCCCTCAGCCTCTCCTCACAGGGCTGTGTTCCAGGCCCCTCACCAGCCTTGTTGCCCTTCTCTGGACACATTCCAGCACCTCAACATCTCGCTTGAATTAAGAAGCCCAGAACTGGACACAGGACTCAAGGTGTGGCCTGACCAGTGTTGAGTACACTGCACTCACAAAACCAGGCAGTTGCACCCTCCTTTGCATCCCCAGCAAGCAAGAGCAGGACCTGCAGAAGGGGGTGCAACAAAAGCTTTGGTGGGATTTCATAGAATCAGAGTATCAGTTGGACCAGATGATCCTTGAGGGCCTTTCTGACCTGGTGATTCTGTGTAAAAGCTCCTTCTTGGAAAGGAAAGCTGAATGCAGCCAGAGGTGGGAGTGGTGCTGAGACCAGGCTCCAAAGTGCTGTCAGTGTGCAGAGCTGACACACATTATGTTTTGTGTCCTTTTTGTTCAGGATTCAATAGAACATTGAATAGAACTCCAATAGAAGTGTGGATGGACAACTGAACACCATCTAGTTGCTGCACAATGAGAACTTTTCACCTCTTTGTTGAGACACAGTAAGTGTGCCCTAAAGTTTGCTCCAAATATTATGTACAATCAGAAAAAAAACAGGTAGGAAGTTACTGCTTGAGATCAACTGCTCCAACCTGTTCCTAAAAGGCAGGGCTATATATTCAGATGAGCTACAGATTCACCTCTCAGCCAACATCAGCAGGACCTTTTCTGCAGAGCTGCTACCCACTCACTCAATCACAGAATGATAGAATCATAGAATGGTTTAGGTTGGAAGGGACCTCAAGGATCATCCAGCTCCAACTCCCTGCCATAGGCAGGGACACCTCCCACTAGAGCAGCTTGCTCAAGGCCTCATCCAGCCTGGCCTTAAACACCTCCAGGGAGGAAGCATCCACAACCTCCCTGGGCAACCTGTGCCAGTGTCTCACCACCCTCACTGGAAAGAACTTCCTCCTAACATCCAGTCTAAATCTCTCCTCCTCCAGCTTAAACCCATTCCCTCTCACCCTGACATTACCAGACCTTGTCAATAGTCCCTCCCCAGCCTTCCTGTAGGCTCCCTTCAGATACTGCAAAGCCACTCTAAGGTCTCCTAGAAGCCTTCTCTTCTCCAGGCTGCAGAGCCCCAACTCTCTCAGCCTGTCCTCATAGCAGAGCTGCTGCAGCCTTCTGAGCATCTTCGTGGCTCTCCTCTGGACTGGCTCCAGCAGTTCCATGTCCTTCTTTATTGGGGGCTCCAGCTTGCATGGTGCAAGATGCTCTTCTGCCCCAGGTGCAGGGCTTTGCTTTTGGTTTTGGGATCTCTCAGTCTCCCTCAGAGCGTGGCCATCCCATGCCTTCCTCCAGACCACTCTGACCTGTGTCTCCTCTATGTGTCCAAAAGGTGATAAGGCTCCATTGTGCCAGCTTAGGAGTTCAAACCCATGTGACACAGCTCAGCTCTCCTTCCCGTGAGCACACTGAGTGAAAGCATGGTTAACAACTCTGCTGTGGCTGGCTTCTCTGCCCTGCAGCATGGTTAACAACTCTGCTGTGGCTGGCTTCTCTGCCCTGCAGCATGGTTAACAACTCCGCTGTGGATGGCTTCGCTGCCCTGCAGCATGGTACCTGCTGCCATGGCTAACAGCTCTGCTGTGGCTGGCTTCTCTGCCCTGCAGCATGGTACCTGCTGCCATGGCTAACAGCTCTGCTGTGGCTGGCTTCTCTGCCCTGCAGCATGGCTAACAACTCTGCTGTGGCTGGCTTCTCCTGCCCTGCAGCATGGTACCTGCTGCCATGGCTAACAACTCTGCTGTGGCTGGCTTCTCTGCCCTGCAGCATGGTACCTACTGCCATGGCTAACAGCTCTGCTGTGGCTGGCTTCTCTGCCCTGCAGCATGGTACCTGCTGCCATGGCTAACAACTCAGTGATCCTCATGAGTCCCTTCCAGTTTGAGATATTCCAGGGTTCTAATCTGGAGAGGGGGACCCCCATGAGTGCAGACAATACTTCACACCGCACTCAGCCTGGATTCACTGGTACCTTAGTGCAGAGCAGCATATCGGGGATCCAAGTGGGAAAAGCACCAGCAAAGTCAAGAGTCAAAAGCTCTCTGGGCTGGGCCAAACAGCTTCTTTCATCAGGGTGGCTGAAAGCCAAACCACCACAATGGTTAAGGCAAGAAAACAGTGTCGGAAGCATCACAGAAGTGGAATTTTCCTGGAGAAATCACAGAGACGTTTGCAGAGAGATTTTCACCCCAGTCTGTTGCTAGATAGAGCCAAATTCCATCCTATCCCTGTTGCATAATGTAATTAACAGTAACACAAGCTCTGCTGTTATGCAAGCAAAATGGGGGCACTTTCTGTTCCAGTTCCATCTCGCCTTAATCGCTGTTCCCTTGCATCGGCGTTAACGCCGCTTCCTCGCTCCGCGCTCGGCGTAACCTCATTAAAGCCAAAGCAGAAAGTCTGTGTTATTTATTTACTCCACCTGATTAAAAAAGCAGGATATTGCTCCCTGTGATAACAGAGGTTAATTTTCAGTGAAGCCTCTCTTGGCAAACTTTTAATACCACGAATAATGCCCCTATCAGATCCCAGATAAAAAGCTGTCGTGGCGTAACCTCATTTCAGTCCCTGGCCCAGTAATGCTGCTACACTTCGAGGTGCTGAAATTACTTTCCATTGATAGTTTTTTTTCTTCATTGTTACTCATAAAACCCAAAGCATAAAATTAAATTAGCTGAGTGTTCTTTAGCATCAGCTTCATTCAAAGACAGACCCCTTGTCAGTCTGGGAAAGGTTCAACTCTACTTCCAATGCACCTCTTTGCTGGTCCTTCAGTTTGACATTATGTAGAATCATAGAATCAAGCAGGTTGGAAGAGATCTCCAAGCTCAGCCAGGCCAACCTAGCACTCAGCCCTGGCCAATCAACCAGATCATGGCACTAATTAATCTATCCAGGCTTTTCTTGAACACCTCCAGGGACCGCAACTCCACCACCTCCCTGGGCAGCCCATTCCAATGCCAATCACTCTCTCTGACAACAACTTCCTCCTAACATCCAGCCTACACCTCCCCTGGCACAACTTGAGGCTGTGTCCCCTTGTTCTGTTGCTGGTTGCCTGGCAGAAGAGACCAACCCCACCTGGCTACAGCCTCCCTTCAGGTAGTTGCAGACAGCAATGAGGTCTGCCCTGAGCCTCCTGTTCTGCAGGCTGCACACCCTCAGCTCCCCCAGCCTCTCCTCATAGGGTTTATGTTCCAGGCCTTTCACCAGCACTGAAAGTAGACAGCAGTTGGGGTGAGTGGGACAAGTTTTGTCACCCACCTTCTTCTACTGTCACCCAGCCTGCAAGGGCAAGTAGAGTTGGGAACAGCTCTTGGCCATTTGAGCCCCCAAAGCTGCACCTGGAACAAGTAACTTATCACCCCCCATCTACAGCCAGGAGAAAAATGGGGGAGAAATGGAAAAAAAGGGAAAAGGAAAAGAGAAAAAGGAAAAAGGAGAAAGGAAATGAAAAAGGAAAAAAAAAAGAAAAAGGAAAAAGGAAAAGGGAAAAAGGAGAAAGGAGAAGATAGAAAGAAAAAGGAAAAAGGGAAAAAGGACAAAAGAAAAAAGGAGAAAGGAGAAAGGAGAAAGGGGAAAGGAAAATGAAAAGGAAAGAGGAAAGGGAAAAAGGAGAAAGGAAAAAGGAAAGAGGGAAAAGGAAAAAGGGGAGAAATTAAAAAAAGGAGAAAGGAGAAAAGAAAAAGGAAAATAAAAAGGAAAAAAGAAAGGGGAAAAAGGAAAAGGAGAAAATAAAAAGGAAAAAGGAGAAAGGAAAATAAAAAGGAAAAAAGAAAAGGGGAGAAAGGAGAAAGAAAAAGGAAAAGGAAAAAAAAAAAGAAGAAAGGAGAAAGGAGAAAGGAGAAAGAAAAAGGAAAAGGAAAAAAAAAAGAAGAAAGGAGAAAGGAAAAAGGAGAATGGAGAAAGGAAAAAGGAAAAAGGAGAAAGGAAAAAGGAAAGAGGAAAAGGGAAAAAGGAGAAAGGAAAAAAAGGAGAAATGAAAAAAAGAGAAAGGAGAAAGGAAAAAGGAAAATAGGAAAAAGGAAAAGTGTAAAGGGGAAAAAGAGAAAGAAAGAAGAAGGAAAGGAGAAAGAAAGGAGGGAGAAAGGAGAAAGGAGAAAGGAGAAAGGAGAAAGGAGAAAGGAGAAAGGAGAAAGGAGAGAGGAGAAAGGAGAAAGGAGAAAGGAGAAAGGAGAAAGGAGAAAGGAGAAAGGAGAAAGGGAAAAGGAGAAAGGAAAAAGGAGAAAGGAGGGGGGAAATGTGGAAACTGGGAGGGAACAGGGTGGGATGTGATTCAGAGCATGGAGCTGTTGATTTGAGCTATTTTTGGTAAAAGCCTTTGCAATTTAAGGGGAATAAACAGGAGAGAGTCACAAGTCAGACTCGCTGTCTTGACCCACAACAGCTGAAGTCCTGGTGCAATGCTAGACCCCAAAACCAAGCCTTTGCTTCTGTATTAGGCTGCTTTAGTCACAGCAGAGCCCAGCCAATGCTGCTTCTGAGGCAAACCCAGACGGGCAGTGCAGGTAACAAACCCAGATGGGCAGTGAGTCGGCCTCACTGACCTCAGATCACTTCTCCTGGCTTCATGTTCCACCAGCACAAGCCAGCAGACAAAAGGCCACAGGATTCGAGGGCAATGGGTTTAAAATTAGAAGAGGCTTCCAATAAGGCCATTCCATGAATTTATTTTGCAACCTTACCCTTTTCTTCCTGACTATCTAGGACACAGCAGCACAGTAAAGGACTACTCAAGAGACGGCACGAAACATGCTGTTAAAGCAGGGAAGCCTTCACAAGGTGTCAGAGCCATGATAAGCCCTGTTTAAACTTTACCCAGAGCTAAACACTGAGTGTCAACAGGAGCTGCTGCCCAAGCCCTCTGATCAGGCCAGGCAAACATCCAATCAGAAGGATAAATCAAAGCTGAGATAGATCCAAGTGAGACTGGAGTGTTTAACTCTACAGTTCCCACCAGAGGCATGACTTTCCCAGCAGGTTACCCACAGCCAGGTCTCTCCCCAGACATTTATTTATGTAAGAAACCCATCAGTATGCATTATTTCTGTATTTATTTTCCCCTGGTAGGCAGAGACACAAAGCAAATGCTCCCAGGGTACATGGTGTACCCAGACCTGCAGCATCCATGGGGAACGCTGGTGGATGCTGTGTTTGCTTTTCCTCCCACCCCATCTCCTCCCCGACCAACCCCTCTGGCCCCAGGGCTTGGCTTCTGTTGCTTGGCCCAAAACTGCAAATAACAGGAGAGCAAAAACCACTCTCCCTGATCTCACCAAGTGGGAAAGGAGAGGGAGGCTCACACATCGGCTTGGGGAATCATCAGGCTCACTCCATATCACCTTCCTCACCCCCAAAACAGGGATTGTAGCCCTCGTGTGAAGGGGGGCAGCAGGGAGGTGCTCTCCTTTGGGGAACTCTTAAAAACCAAACCAACAAAATGCCACTTTTTCAAGCCTCCCTCACCTCCCACAGTTAACCTCCAAGAGCAGACATCTACTGCCAGGGCCAGGACAGTTTGGCTGCCAGTACACATGCCTTCAGGAGCCGCCTGCCACAGCTGGGCACCAGTTGGTCTCTGACTGTTCACTTCCAGAAGTGCATTTTGCAGTTTTCCCTGTCCACCCTGCTCCTGGGAGGAGAGGTGGGGTGGGGGCACACTTGCTCCTGCAGCCCCTCATATCATTATTCCCCAGCCCCCTCATCCCATTGCCCTGCTCCAGCACATGACCATGCATCAGCATCCACCTACCTGAAGACACAAACATATTGCAGGCTGGCAGCCTGTGGTCTGAGCTCACCAAGCTTTGGCTTAGGCCCTCAAGTGATGTAACCCCATAATTAAACCTCCCTGTCAATATTCTAAGGACTGGGTTTTTTTTGTTGCTGTTCTTTTTTCTTTTTCCAGATTGGGCAAAAGAAAGGTTAAAAAACACCATCTGTCATGGCAACTTTCCCACCACCCCCACCCCCTTATTTCTCTGTCCTTTCCCTCGTTGAAGGGAAGTGGGGAGGGGGAGAATGTTCACTTGAAGCTTGCAACATGTTTCATTAATTGCTGGCAAATAATCCTAAGATAAAGTGCACAATTTTTTAATGAGAACATATGGTGGGGAAAAATGATAAGACTGAGCCTTGGAGGATTTCCTGGTGAGTGCTATCACAGAAAGAGCAGGCAAAGACTTGCACAGGGAAGCCCAAATACTCCTCAACAGGACACCAAAGCAAAGGGTAGGTGAAGGGGATCGCTGCCACCACCAGCCAGGCACCAAGCACTCCAGATAGTTAAGGTCCCCAAAGTGATACCTCAAGATTGGAGGGTTCACAGCTGGCCTGAACACAAAACCTCTCTAAATTCACCTGTGACTGGTCCATGCTGGTTGCTCTTATGCCACCAGCTTCAGGAATGCTCCTTGGTATCCACTGTCCAAAGAAGAGCAGCAAAACTGATTAAGAGTCTAGAGCACAAGTCTTGTGAGGACTGGCTGAGATAATTGGAGGTATCCAGCTTGGAGAAAGAGAGGTTCACAGGAGACTTTCTGGCTCTCTACAACTCCCTGGAAGATGGTTGTAGCGAAATGGATGTTGATCTCTTCTCCCAAGTTACAAGAGGAAACAGCCTCAAGTTGCACCAGGGGAGGTTTAGATTGGACGTGAGGAGCAATTCCTTCCCCAGAAGGGTTGTCAAGCCCTGGACCAGGCTGCCCAAGGCAGTGGTAGAGTCCCTATCCCTGAAGTGACTGAAAAGCTGTGTAGATGTGGGGCTGAGGGGCATGGTTCAGTGGTGCTCTGGCAGTGCTGGCTTAATGCAGGACTCCATGACCTTAAAAGTCTCTTCCAACCAAAACGGTTCTGTGATTCAGTGGTTAGGAATGGGCTTAAGCTCCACTGAAATAAGCTGCTGACAAAAAGCAAGTGGCCCAGGAGTTTATGCCCCTTTGAATTGAACATGAGCCTGAGCGTGGATGCAGACTTGCTAACAGACTCCATCCTTGAATGACTGTGGGAAAATCAGAAGGAAAAAACTTTGTGTTTTCACATTGCTTCCTGCTAAACCACATGGATGACCTTTAGCACCTCCATAACTTATTCTACAAGGCTAGGAGAGACTAAAACCATGACCTGTGCCAACCGCCCTACAGAGCATCCCCTGCCCCTCCTCCCTTCCCTCACTGCAAAGCTGCCACTGAGCAGCAGCTGCCTTGAGTTCTGTCCTAAGAAAAGCAGCAAAGCCCAAACTGAAGAGAGATCATAGAATTACAGATCAGTCAGGGTTGGAAGGGACCACAAGGATCAGCCAGTTCCAACCCCCCTGCCATGGCCAAGGACACCCTACCCTAGAGCAGGCTGCCCACAGCCTCATCCAACCTGGCCTTAAACACCTCCAGGGATGGGGCCTCAACCACCTCCCTGGGCAACCCATTCCAGCCTCTCACCACTCTCGTGCTCAGCAACTTCCTCCTCACATCCACTCTGAATCTCCCCACCTCCAGCTTTGCTCCATTGCCACCAGTCTTGTCACTCCCTGACAGCCTAAAAATTCTCTCCCCAGCTTTCTTGTAGGCTCCCTTCAGATTCTAGAAGGCCACAAGAAAGTCACCTGGGAGCCTCCTCTTCTCCAGACTGCACAGCCCCAACTCTTTCAGTCTGTCCTCATAGCAGAGCTGCTGCAGCCCTCTGAGCATCCTCGTGGCCACACTGCAGCATCTCCACATCCTTCTTGTAATGGGGGCTCCAGAACTGGATGCAGTACTCCAGGTGGGCTGTACTCCAGGTGAGATGGCCAACAGCAGACGAGGAGCTGCCTGTGGTGAAAGGCTTTTTCTTCATCATGCAATTCACTTGTTGAAGATTTATTAGCAGCACCCAGCTGTGCTGCAGACACATTCAGGAAAACCAGGGGAAGCAATGGGGGATGGGACACACACACACAGAGTGTTTAAAGCAACATCTCTGACAGAGCTAAACAAATAAAAATCACCTCCCAGGAGCAACCTGATCCCCATGCAACCACATTGGCTTCTGAGGAGAGGCTGAGGGACCTGGAGCTTTCTAATCTGGAGAAAAGAAGACTTAGAGGGGATTTGATAGATGTTTATAAGTATCTGAGGGCTACCAGTGGGCAGAGGACAGGCTCTGCTCACTGCTCCCTCTGATAGGACAAGGAGCAATGGGTGTAAGTTGCAGCAAAAGAAGTTCCACATCAAGACAAGGAGGAACTTCTTTCCTGTAAGGGTCCCAGAGCACTGGCACAGGCTGCCCAGGGAGATCGTGGAGTCTCCTTCTCTGGAGCCTTTCAAGGCCTCTCGATGTGTCCCTCTGTGATCTGCGTTAGATAGGATTGTCCTGCTCTGGCAGGGGGTTGGACTGGATGATCTCCTTGGGTCCCTTCCAACCCCTAACATCCTGTGATCCTATGATCCTATGATATCCACATCCAACACAGGATTCTTCCAGGGATGAAGTGAGATTTAGAAGAACAGACACCCCCACCCCCCAGCTGGCTTTTAGAGGACTTGTGCTCACTTTGCCATCTCCAAATATCCCATTCTAATACAGGTCCATAAACAGTTACACCCTCCAAACCAAACACACCTTGGCCCTTAATCCACCACTCCCAGAGGAGCCTGAGAAAACAGCCCAGTCCTGCAAGGTACAAGGAGCATTAACTCATGTAGCCAAGTGCTCCCCAGCACCCACCAGCACTTTCCTGAACTGGTTCTACACCAGCAGAGACCAACCCCTGGCCCCAGCAGCGTCTGGGTGCTGATGGCAACACCTTCAAAAGACTTGAAATTCGCTGCAAGTGTTTTGAGAGGGAATTTTGCCTTGTACCCCTCAGCTAAGCACAACTCTGGGAGCTCACAGAATCATAGAATTTCTTAGATTGAAAAAGACCTTCAAGATCATTGAGTCCAATCATTAGTTTCACATTGACAAGTCACAGGATCACAGGATGTTAGGGGTTGGGAGGGACCCAAAGAGATCATCAAGTCCAAGCCCCCTGCCAGAGCAGGACAATCCTATCTAACCCAGATCACAGAGGAACACATCCAGACAGGCCTTGAAATGCTCCAGAGAAGGAGACCCTACAACTTCCCTGGGCAGCCTGTTCCAGTGCTCTGTGACCCTTACAGGAAAAAAGTTCCTCCTTGTCTTGAGGAGGAACCACTATTGCTGCAATTTACACCCATTGCTCCTTGTCCTATCCCAGGGAGCAGTGAGCAGAGCCTGTCCCCCCCACTGCTGGCAGCCCTCAGATACTTATAACCATTTATCAAATCCCCTCTCAGTCTTCTCTTTTCCAGACTAAAAAGTCTTTGACTAAACCAAATCCCTCAACACAACATCTATCCAACACATCCAGCATCCCTTGGACCCCCTACTGCAGGCTGTGGAGGCACAAAACATCCCCAAGGATTTGTGCTCAGGCTGGCACTGCAGGGCTGCAAGCCATGCAAACCTGGTGCTCCAAGCAAGGACTGTCCACAAAACCTCACCAACTGGTCACTTGAAAATGGCATAAAAGACCTCATTAAATAGGAATAAAGAAACAATGGCATGAAAGGAGCCTCTGGGTTTTGCACCCTTTGTGGTCATGCAGGAAAGCAGCTCTCCTCCAGAGAAATTCTGCTTCCAGGTAGGTAAAAAATCAGGATTCAGATGGTTCTGGGAGCTGGAGCTTTAAGCCTCAGCATGGAGAGCTTGGTGCTTTTGCAGCCTCTCGATATTTCTTGGCCCCATCTCATTCAGTCATGAGACCTGCCCAGGGCACCTCGGGTCAGGAGCTGGAAGTGCCAATCTGCATCTGTAACCCATTAACCACAGGCAGATAGGGATAGTGAAAGAACTTAGATGTAAAACCAGGGAGCCCCCAAACAAGATGTCTTGCACCTGGACCTCACAGCTTTTCACCAGTCATTTGGGACTCCTGCCTAACATTTCTAAGGCTCAGGGCAGACCTCATTGCTGTCTACAACTACCTGCAGGGAGGTTGCAGCCAGGTGGGGTTGGTCTCTTCTTCCATACAACCAGCAACAGGAGAAGGGGACAGTCTCAAGTTGTGCCAGGGGAGGTCTAGGCTGGATGTTAGGAGGAAGTTCTTCACAGAGAGAGTGATTGGCATTGAAATGGGCTGCCCAGGGAGGTGGTGGAGTCACTGTCCCTGGGGGTGTTCAGGAAAAGCCTGGCTGAGGCACTTAGTGCCATGGTCTGGTTGACTGGATAGGGCTGGGTGCTAGGTTGGACTGGCTGATCTTGGAGGTCTCTTCCAACCTGGTTGATTCTATTCCATAACGAGCTGAATAAGCAGTTCTGGACCAGGAACATGCTGGAGGCTTATAAAGACAGCTGTTTTTCAGTAGGGATCCTGGGTGCTTCCACTTACAAGCCAGCAACCTTACAGCCCTTCGTGGGGGTGATAAAACCCACATCTGTTGAAGGTACAAACCAGCCACCAGCCCTGGCTGCTCCTGCGAGCTCACAGCCTGGCCAGCGCAGGAGGACCCTCAGCTTCCCAGCCCATCCCAGCAGCCTGAGCCAGCAGGATTCCTCTCATTCTTCACATGGACTTTCACCACTCAAACCAAACACGGGAGCAGAGCTGCTGGGCTTCAGGAGGCTGTGCCCGGGGGAGGACAGGAGGCTTGGCCAACCCTGACGGCGTTCCCACGCTTTCCGTGATCCCTTTTTATCGCTGCTGTGACAAGACATGTCAAGGACTTGCTAATGGTGCCAAAGGTGCCTCTCTGGCCTCCTGGGCTGGCACTGGGGAGATTTTTCCTTCCTCCTAAGGGGGTTGGGCCCTTTTTGGATCAGCAGCTGGATCCAGGGCAGCTCTGGGACCTGACAGGTGGGAACACCTCAGTGGCATCCTTGGGAGCAAGATGCTCCATAGAATCATAGAGTCAGTCAGGGTTGGAAGGGACCACAAGGTGCAGCCAGCTCCAACCCCCCTGCCATGGGCAGGGACACCCTACCTTAGAGTAGCCTAGCCACAGCCTCATTCAGCCTGGCCTTAAACACCTCCAGGGATGGGGCTTCAACCACCTCCCTGGGCAACCCATTCCAGCCTCTCACCACTCTCATGCTCAACAACTTCCTCCTCACATCCACTCTGACTCTCCCCACCTCCAGCTTTGCTCCATTGCCACCAGTCTGTCACTCCCTGAGAGCCTAAAAAGTCCCTCCCCAACTTTCTTGTAGGCTCCCTTCAGATTCTGGAAGGCCACAAGAAGGTCACCTGGGAGCCTCCTCTTCTCCAGACTGAACAGCTCCAACTCTCACTCTGTCCTCATAGCAGAGCTGCTGCAGCCCTCTGAGCATCCTCATGGCCCTTCTCTGGACACATCTCCACATCCCTGTTGTAATAGGGGCTCCAGAAGAGCTCTAAAGCAGGCAGACCACCTTATCAACCAACCCACCAGCACCAACTCATGCAAAACAGCCCTAGGGCAGAGGCAAAGGTCCCTCAAAAAGGAGGGGAAACAGTTGGTGGGACTCTCAAATGGGCTTAAGACACTATTGGGACCCTGGAAATGCAGCAGTATAGCCCCAGGGAGGAGCATCTGCCAGCTGCCCAAACACCTGCACTGGCACCTGCTTTAAGGAAAAGCCTTGGGAGAAGCCAGGATTGCTTCAGGTTTGTTTAACATAGTATCACAGGATGTCAGGGGCTGGAAGAGATACAGGAGACCGTTGAGAACAACTCCCCTGCCAGAGCAGGACCATACAATCCAGCTCAGATCACAGAGGAACACATCCAGACAGGCCTTGAAAGGCTCCAGAGAAGGAGACTCCACAACCTCTCTGGGCAGCCTGTGCCAGTGCTCTGGGACCCTTACAGTAAAGAAGTTCCCCCTTGTGTTGAGCTGGAACCTCCTGTGCTGCAGCTTCCATCCATTGCTTCTTGTTCTATCCCAGGGAGCAGTGAGCAGAACTTGTCCCCCCCCTTCCTGACCCCCAGCCCACAGATAGTTATACACATTTATTCATCCCCTCTCAGTCTTCTCTTCTCCAGACTAAACAGCCCCAGGTCCCTCAGCCTCTCCTCTCTAACATAGCAAAGGCAACATTCAACTGTGTGCATAGAATCATAGCATCATAGAATGGTTTAGGTTGGAAGGGACCTCAAGGATCATCCAGCTCCAACCCCCTGCCATAGGCAGGGACACCTCCCACTAGAGCAGGCTGCTCAAGGCCTCATCCAGCCTGGCCTTAAACACCTCCAGGGAGGAAGCATCCACAACCTCCCTGGGCAACCTGTGCCAGTGTCTCACCACCCTCACTGTAAAGAACTTCCTCCTAACATCCAGTCTAAATCTCCCCTCTTCCAGCTTAAACCCATTCCCCCTCGTCCTGACATTACTAGACCTTGTCAATAGTCCCTCCCCAGCCTTCCTGTAGGCTCCCTTCAGATACTGGAAAGCCACTCTAAGGTCTCCTCGAAGCCTTCTCTTCTCCAGGCTGCAGAGCCCCAACTCTCTCAGCCTGTCCTCATAGCAGAGCTGCTGCAGCCCTCTGAGCATCTTCGTGGCTCTCCTCTGGACTGGCTCCAGCAGTTCCATGTCCTTCTTGTGTTGGGGGCTCCAGAACTGCACACATATATCTGCTTATATATAGAGATAGACATATTTTTAACATATATGCCTAATTTTTCCCACAGAACTTCATTCTGGAGGTGTTTAAGGCCAGGCTGGATGAGGCTGTAGGGTGTCCCTGCCTATGGCAGGGGGGTTGGAACTGGCTGATCCTTGTGGTCTCTTCCAACCCTGTCTGATTCTATGAACTTTGGACCATGTGGGCCTGCAATCCTATGAGAAGAGCACAGGATTCCCCAGGGGATTTCCATCACATCCTCCTGTGAGAATTGGCTTTCTCTGGGTAACTTGGCTCATCTTCTTCCAGTGCCATGGTCTAGTTGACTGGATAGGGCTGGGTGCTAGGTTGGACTGGATGATCTTGGAGGTCTCTTCCAACCTGGCTGATTCTATGATTCTATTCTATGAATAGAAGCTGTGGCTGCACTAAGACATTCTATGCTCAGAACCCAGGCCCAAACTCACCCAGAGATTTTCTCTCTCTAAGTTCTTCCAATGAAGACAAGAGAAATACTGGGGGAGGGAGCTATGGAAAGATCTCAGGAGCTGGCCTGGGGCTTTTTTTCTGTCTTCTACAGCTGAAGATCTCACCTCTGTGAGGAAAGAGCAATGCCCACACCCAGCCCTGTGTGCTCAGCAGCCATAACTCACCCACACTTCAGACAGCGATTAGTGCTGTGTCCCCCTCCACCCCTGCCTGCGCTCAAGGAGGTCTCAGGTCAGTGGGAAGAGAAAGGAGGGGTGGTCAGAGTGAATGGTCAGAGTGAATTTCAGGCTCAGGCATCTCCAGGTGTGCTGGGTAAGCAGCTGGGAGTGGAATCTGACTACGGAGGAAGGGATTTAAGCCAAGATTTAGCAGTTTACCGCCAAGGTTTGCCCTCGGTGTTTTACGGAGTGGTTCGAAGTCAAGCTGAGAAGTTTCTCAAGCCCTTCTCTAAGCTGGTGGGGCTGCCCTGCTGGTGCCAACCCTCACCCTGTACCTCCCTGTAGATTCTAGGAACTTCACCCAAGCAAGGGAGGATTTTTTTTCTGCAGCCTCCCCACCTCGCCCTGTGCTTTTTGGCTGGGGCTGCGTAATACCATTTGGCTTCTCCTGGCAGCCAAGTGCCAAGGTATATATGTACGTACCCATCAAAATGAATGGAGCTGCTGAATTAAGTGTTGGAGCAAAACCCCACAGGACAATAAAATCCATTGATGGCAGTAGAGTGGAGCCCAAGTCTCCGTTGCTCTGAGCCACAGCTCCCACAGCAGAGCCCTCTTGGTCACCAGCCTCCCAGCTGGATTCCTCCAGGGGGAAAGCCACTTCTCTCTGGAAACAAGATGGGCAAACTTCTGCTGCCAGTTCACTGTGGGTTTAAGCTTTCTTATGGGGCCTCTACCACCTAGCTAGTAACCTTCTCAAGGGCTGCCCAAACTCATGCTCCTTGGAAGAGGGAGTCCACACACAGAAAAAGCCCTCCCGGTCACTCAGCCATCATGGCTGAGCAGGCATTGGTCTAAGCCAGGTTCAGCACATGGCCCTGGAGCCTGTGCGACCTGAAGCAACAGTGGCTGTGCATCCCTTTGCTTTCCAAAGCTTTCATTTTGCCATACAACACAAAGATTGAAAGCAGCTTCCAGCTGCCACACTGAGTTTGGAAGAGAGAACTCTCACTGCAACTCACAAACGAAGCAAACTCAACAGGGACAACCATTGACAAGGGATAAATATTTAACGAAAACCCTAGGAGGTAATTTTTACAGTTGCTCTCTGGCTCTTTTCTGATCTTAACCACACTTTAAACACAAGTTTATGATGCAAACAGCCAGCAGCCTACTGCTAGAAGCTTGTGGAACGAACTACCCACTTTGCAGAGATAGCAGCAGCCCAGGTAGACACGGGCAAGGCAGAGAGCTTGACGGCTGAGCCAGGACAAGACGGCTTGCTTGGCTCTGGGCTGCAAACCACAGCTCTGAGCCATTGATGCTGGCCATCTGCATGTGAAAAAGCAAACACATCAATAAAAATCACTGTGAATGGCAGAAAACGATGCTGGAGAACATTCCCCCTGGCTTGGCTTCTCTTTAGCCTTGGAAGCAGAGCTGCACCGCAGCCAACGCTCGGCCAAAGCCAGCCTGCGATTGCTGCCCACCTCTGCGCCCAGGAGCGCAGGCTTGGGCTGCAAACCCTCTCCCACCCACACCTGATGGAACAAGGGAGAGGTTGTAGGCTTGCAGCTTTGAAAAGTGATTAATTTAAATGTCAATCAGTTGGTCAGAGCTTTATCATTAAATTAGTTTTGAATGACACAACTCCTCCTGTGCTGCAAAACCTCAGCCCCCATGGGGCAGTTCTGCACGTGGCAGAGTTTGCTTCCTGCAGAAGAATGAGCCATCATCTGCCCAAGGTTTGGGTAAGGATGGAGGTCAAAGGTCTCACTGGGCTGCCTCTGGGATGGACTTGCTGCCCAATCTACACAAGCTCATTTCAGCTCTCTCCCATCATAGCTTGTTTCTGGTGTTGAAGGCAGGGGAGACTCAGGCTCAGTGGCTACACCACTGTTATGGAGGCAGGAATTAATGTGGCCGAGTCAGGAATTTATAAAAATAGAGTTATTTTATTTCCCAAAAACCCGCCCCCAAAACTATATACAGAAGATAATTTATATTTAATTAACAGGTTCTTTTTGGTTGTTTGAGAATATCTACACAATAGGATGCACAGGTAAACTTGACTAATTTTAAGTCAGTAATTGGAAAAGGATTTGTGCTAATAAATATATATATAGCGTTCCCCACTATCAAAATAGGCTGAGCCTAGGCTACTCACGACAGCTGGCTTGAAAAGAAGGAAGATTCAAAGGTCTGTCCCGTGGTCTTTTCAGCAACCTTCAGGGTCGTTAAGAGCGATAAGCCACACAATAAGGACGCTTAAAGTGAAGTCCTTCAGGGCTTGTCTTCAGAGTGTCAAAGGCTCCGTGTAGAAGTTATCCAGGTGGGGGAAGAAGAACTCCAAGCAGGCACACCAAGGCGGGAACGCGATCCAAAGCGGGGACGAACTCCACGGCAGGAGCACCCCAAGGCGGGAACCCCCAAGGCGGGAACCCCTCGATATTTATACCCTCTCCTAGACAAAGAGCCGTTACCGCTGCCTAGGCGCGAACAGCTCACAGCCAATCCTCAGCCGGGTGCAGCGCGGGCCCGGCACGGGGCACTCCTCGTGCCGTAAGGGTCCCCCCTGCTCCCCCCTTCACGCCTACAGGGCAGGGAGGGAGAAACAGCTCTGTTCGAGCCTTTTTCCTCTCCCGTTCAAACCACAGAGGGAGAGGACATTTCTGGGGTACACGGGACCTCCAGGACAACCACTGTCACTAAATCTGTTCCTGGGAACTGCTGGCAGCAACATCCCAATAGACACAGGGAGTGCAAAGCCAGTAGGAGGGCTGGGACAGACTCTAAGCCATATTCACCACTCACACAGCCACTCTCCAGCGGCTCTTGAACAGAAGACACTTTCACTCCATCTTCTGGATCTCAAAGAACCTGATATCATAGAGTTGTGCCCGGGCAGATGGCAAATCACTCTCTCTGTGAAGAACTTCCTCCTAACATCCAGCCTACGAGCCAAGGAGTCCTGGATACCCAACCTAAAATTTGCCAAACACGAAATGGAGCCTCAGGCTCTCCTGTTTTTCCTTTTGTTTCTCTTAAGGACAGTTGTGCAGTTTCTCCCTATGTGTCTGTGGATTTATTGGTCTGATACCTTCAAAGTTCCTTAGGTAGTCCAACCCTTTGGCCAATGTGGATAAAGAGTAGAGCTACTAAAGGATGGAGTTCTGTGGCAGAAGGTGGTCAGGGAGAGGATCACAGAATCATAGAATCAGTCAGGGTTGGAAGGGACCACAAGGATCATCCAGTTCCAATCCCCCTCCCATGGCCAGAGACACCCTACCCTAAATCAACTTGCTGTTTGCCACATTCCTGCAGCCTGGACCAGTGCCACTGTGGAGGCTGGGACTCTCCAGCAGGCAAGGCATGCAAAAATGACCATAAAGACCGATAAGGTCACACCACACCATCCCTATGGACTCACCAGTCCCCACATTTATCACCAGGCTAGCAAACCCACCACTGCAAGCATAGAATCATAGCATCATAGAATGAACCAGGTTGGAAGAGACCTCCAAGCTCAGCCAGTCCAACCTAGCACCCAGCCCTATCCAGTCAACCAGACCATGGCACTAAGTGCCTCATCCAGGCTTTGCTTGAACACCTCCAGGGACAGCGACTCCACCACCTCCCTGGGCAGCCCATTCCAATGCCAATCACTCTCTCTGACAACAACTTCCTCCTAACATCCAGTCTAGACCTCCCCTGGCACAACTTGAGACTGTGTCCCCTTGTTCTGTTGCTGGTTGCCTGGCAGAAGAGACCAACCCCACCTGGCTACAGCCTCCCTTCAGGTAGTTGTAGACATCAATGAGGTCTGCCCTGAGCCTCTTTCTCCAGGCTGCACACCCCCAGCTCCCTCAGCCTCTCCTCACAGGGCTNTCCCCAGCCTGTAGTGCTGCTTGAGGTTGTTGTGGCCAAAGTCAGAACCCTGCACTTGGCCTTGTTCAATCTCATCCCATTGGCCTCTGCCCACCCATCCAGCCTGTCTAGGTCACTCTTCAAGGCTCTCCTACCTTCCAACAGATCAACATCTGCTCCTAGCTTGGTGTCATCTGCAAACTTACTGATGCTGGAGTCAATCCAGCAAAGACTGCCCATCACCCTGTGGCTAGCAGCAGGTCTCGCCAAGGCAGTTCACCCTCCTGAAGATGACAACTGAAGAAAAGAAAAAGAGAGAGACAGGTGTCACACCCTTAAATGAAGAGGTTTTCATAATGGTTAAACATTGGCCTGGAGCCAGACTGCAGCTCTGAAAGCTCAGGGGCAAGAGGAAGGGACTTTGGATCTGAACTCCCCATCGTGCAACCGGTCCCGTGCGTGCACAGCCCAAACCCCTCCATTCAGGAGCTTGAAGTCAGATCTCCATCTGAATTCGGTGGCTTGGGCCAGTTTCAAGAATCACAAATCACCTCTACTTATTATTATTATTAATAATGAAATGTTATTTTTTTGCAGGAGCTTTGAGGTTCATTGTGATATGCAGACAAGTGGTTAGACCAGGTGCAAAACACACAGCTGGCAAGCGCAGGTGGGAATTGCATTGTCTCTGGTGGCTTCCAGGGCTGACCTCTACCTGAACTCAGTGATGGGAATACACCATGTGAAGGTCTCAGCACTACCTGAGCTCCACACCAGCCCCCAACCTCAGGCTGCAAGCATCCCCTTTGAATCCTCCTTCCAAGCTTTATGAAAGCAGCAGCTCAGGCTCCCACACCTTCATCATGAGCACCACCAGATGGTCTCATCTCCTGTAGTGACCACAGCCCATGCTTGACTCTTGGTAATCTGCCAGAGAAGAAATTTCACCAGTCAGAAGCAGGACAAGCTAAAAAGTCAAATTAATTGGGTACAACCCATGCTAGCTCAAGGCTGCATATGGCAATGTTAGAATCACAGAATCATTAAGGTAGGAGAAGACCTCTAAGACCAAGTCCAATGATCAAAATCTTGCTGGGCTTTGGAGAAAACACTTTGTCAGCAGGGTTGAGTAGTTGTCTCTCTTGTACTGACCTGATCTTGGAAGTTGTTTAAGAACAATAGAATGGTTGGGGGTGGAAGAGACCTTAAAGATCATCTGGTTCCAACCCCTTGCCATGGATAAGGACACCTCCCTACTGGAGAGGGCTGCTCGAGGTGCCATGCAGCCTGCCTTTATAATACTTCCAGGCTTAGTAAAACAAGAACCTAAACTGCAAAATAAAGTAGTTGCTTCAAGCTACAGAAGAAGGATGGAGGACTGGAGCCTGGAGAAGAAACACTGGAGTGTCAATTTCCAACTTGATTTCCAGTTCAGGCTGAGCTGCTGAACTCCTCCACACTGAGACAAACTGAGCCAGCAAATCTTTCTGTGCTCCCTAGAAAAGCACCAGACAAGAAGTGCTTCTGCTGATGCCAGCTGCTTCTTCAGCTCTCACCAGCTCAGAACCTGGCCACAACCTCTCAGGTGACAATTTTGCCTCTCTGCTGTCTTTCCTTGCAATGCAAAGCCTCAACTATGACCTCTGACATGCACAGCCAGGCTGAGAGCACTGGAAGAGCTGATCATGTTCCTCAATCCTGTTTGCCAAGCAGCTCTCATTTCCTACTGGCGAGATGACCATGGGCATTTTGCCCCTTTACATCCTTGTCCTCAGCCAACGACACCCAACACCAAGCAGCCCTCAGTGCAGATGCTCTACGTCATCAGCCTCAAGCAGTGGGTAATTAATACTGAAAGGTGTGATTGCAGCTGAGCAGGCTGGCTAATCAGCTACTGATTTCACTCTAATGCCCTAGATCACTTAGAAACATAATCTGGAGGTGGAACTTGGATGGCCGTGGAAATGCAGTATCCTTTTCCATGCCTAAACACTGCACAATTCAGGCTGTGACTCTCTTACCTCCTCACTCATCAGTCCAAGGCCAAATTCTCAAGCTAAGGAACATGGATGTGTTTTTCTCTTCCAGCCCTTTCCTGCACCAGGTCAAACATGGCATGAGTCCTTCCAAGATCCTCCATTAGCAGCTGGATTAGGAAAATCCTTTGGGATCAGTTTGGTATATCTACCTCCCTTGGGCTGGGTACAAAGGGGTTGGGGAGCAGCCAGGAAGAAAGGGACTGGGGGTAGTGATACATAATAGCTGAAGATGAGCCAGCAGTGTGCCCAGGTGGCCAAGAGATCCAGTGGCATCCTGGTCTAAATCAGGAACAATGTGGCCAGTAGGACAAGGGAGGTTATTCTGCCCCGGTACTCAACATTGTTCAGGACACATCTTGAGTGCTGTGCCCAGTTCTGGGCTTCTCAATTCAAGAGAGATGTTGAGGTGCTGGAATGTGTCCAGAGAAGGGCAGCAAGGCTGGTGAGGGGCCTGGAGCACAGCCCTGTGAGGAGAGACTGAGGGAGCTGGGGGTGATTAAAGCCTGCAGAAGAGGAGGCTCAGGGCAGAGCTCATTGCTGTCTGCAACTACCTGAAGGGAGGCTGTAGCCAGGTAGGGTTGGTCTCTTCTGCCAGGCAAACAGCAACAGAACAAGGAGACAGTCTCAAGTTCTGCCAGGGGAGGTCTAGACTGGATGTTAGGAGGAAGTTGTTGGCAGAGAGAGTGATTGGCATTGGAATGGGCTGCCCAGGGAGGTGGTGGAGTCACTGTCCCTGGAGGTGTTCAGGAAAAGCCTGGATGAGGCACTTGGTGCCATGGTCTGGTTGACTGGATAGGGCTGGGTGCTAGGTTGGCCTGGCTGATACTGGAAGTCTCTTCCAACCTGCTTGATTCTATTATTCTATGATTCCCTTAACCCACAAAGAACAGATACTGATTCCTCCTCCTGCCTTGTTGCAACACAGTCCCATTCTAGCTGCCCCAACACAGCCAGGCTGAGGCAGCCTTAAGCCCAAGCAAAGAGAAGATACTCCATTCCAGAAATTTCTGTATCTCAGGCACCAACTCTGTAAATATAAAGTGATGGATTGCTGTGACTGCATCCAGAGATCCCACCAGAAACCAAACACCACCATTCACATATTACACAAGGGCACTGCCTTGTAGATACTAATAGCTGGGGTCATGCTTTGATGAGTTAGAGGCTGCAAGTAGCCATCTGGTTGATGTGGGCTCGGGGAACCATCAGTGGCTCATTGAAACCCTGAGCCCCAAGGCCACCATAGCTGAGACCTCAGCAGAGCAGGTAGCTCTTGGAATGACTTCACACCCAGCTGGCAACTACCACCACTTCCCTGCATGGGTTCTGTCTTATCCCTAATAACATCCTTCCACTAAACAAGCCACCCCATGGCACAACAAGGGCATGGCCACTCAGCAAACACCTGCAAATCTCCTTGGCCAAGCTCTTTGTTTCCACATCAGAACAACACAGTGGACAGCTGATACTGTGCTGAGAACCTCATCCTCTCCTTTCTGCAGAGCTGTGAGCTCATCACCAGCCATGGTGTGCCAGGATAGAAAACACTCCCCAAGCCATCTCCACGGGGTACTATCCCACCTTGTGCAAAGGAGATTACAAACCAAGGACTGAGGCTACAAACAATGATGTTTTCCTTCCAGATTTCAGCAGATCCTTTCCCTCCCCTTTTTTAATCAATTGAAATGATCCCTCTGCAAAACAAAACGTTTCTGGGTTTTCAACCCATGAATGCTTCCACACCTTCCCCTCCCACTGTCAGAGGGGAGGACAGCCCTGGGATTTCCAGACAGTGAGAGAGCACACAGACCTGGTGGTCATCTTCAGCCAACCTCCAGCCCAGGCCATAGCTGTTTGTTTTGGATGAGAAGCCTGATGCAAGCCAAGCTGGCCTCTCTTGTTATCTGTGTCAAGGATCTCAGATCAAGCAAATCAGGCACAAAGTGTTGAAAATTAATCAGCATTTGGGGCTGGCAGGGAACTGCTTGATTGGAGAAAAGGGATGTGGTGGCAGGGAGCAGCATCTCCTATGAAGAGAGGCTGAGGGAGCTGAGGCTGTTTAGCCTGGAGAAGAGGAGATTCAGGAGTGATCTCATTGCTATCTACAACTACCTGAAGGGAGGTTGTAGCCAGGTGGGGTTGGTCTCTTCTCCCAGGCAAGCAGCAATAGAACAAGAGGACACAGGCTCAAGTTGTGCCAGGGGAGGTCTAGGCTGGATGTTAGGAGGAAGTTGTTGTCAGAGAGAGTGATTGGCATTGGAATGGGCTGCCCAGGGGGGTGGTGGTGTCGCGCTCCCTGGAGGTGTCCAAGCAAAGCCTGGATGAGGCACTCAGTGCCATGGTCTGGTTGATTGGGCAGGGCTGGGTGCTAGGTTGGACTGGCTGATCTTGGAGGTCTCTTCCAACCTGGTTGATTCTATGATTCTATGTTCACAGCTGAAGCAAGGACCTGCTAAAAAACCTTCCTAGGACCACCAGCAGCCACCACAGAGGAATGCTTGCATAACGCACTGAGTAGTCACAACCCCACCCAGAGTCAACTCAAAGTACTCAGCATCCTGCAAGTGCTGTCTGTCAAACAAGGTCAGCTGTGCTAATTGCCAGGAGGGAGCCTGCACCAATTCCCTTGGGAGGACTCCCACTGAGGACAGCAGCACCAGCCAGGGAATTACTAGGGCAGAGCAGGAGCTTCCTTAGCCTGCCAGACTCCCCTAAACAAGTCCAATAGAATCACAAGTCATGAAGTTCAACCTCCCTACAGTGAGCAGAGACACTTTCAAGTACCTCATAGAATAAATCATGTTGGAAAAGACCTCCAAGATCATCCAGTCCAACCTAGCACCCAGCCCTAGCCAATCAACCAGACCATGACATTAAGTGCCTCATCCAGTCTTTGCTTGAACACCTCCAGGGATGGTGACTCCACCACCTCCCTGGGCAGCCCATTCCAATGCCAATCACTCTCTCTGACAACAACTTCCTCCTAACACCCAGCCTAGACCTCCCCTGGCACAACCTGAGACTGTGTCCCCTTCTTCTGTTGCTGCTTACCTGGCAGAAGAGACCAACCCCACCTGGCTACAGCCTACCTTCAGGTAGTTGTAGACAGCAATGAGGTCCCCTCTGAACCTCCTCTTCTCCAGGCTGCACACCCCCAGCTCCCTCAGCCTCTCACTAATGTCTGCTCTTTGCCTGTAGAGCCTTCCCCAGGTAGAGAGGTCTCCTCTCAGGCAGGGACACACACTCCACATGACCCAGCTGTAGGCCTGGCTTTTTGCTCTCACAAATGCTGCCAGACCAGTAAGACTGGATTTCATTTTCTTCAGGGGATTTGTAGGTTTTTTTTTCCCTCCTGTCCCAAAACACATCCTTCCTCCCCGTCACACAGAAAAAATGTGGGCGTTAACCTCTGCAGTTTCAGCTCATTTCAGAGTCCTCAGATTTGTCACCTTCCCTGGGATTTTTTTCAGACTGTCTCAGTGATAAAAACCTCTTGGAATTTACTTGGTCTGCACAACAGACCTGGACTATTAGACCCCCAAAAGATAAAGGATTCAATTCTGGTCCAGAAGTTTAGTCTTTTGAGCCAGCTTAGGATAAATGAACTAAATCAAAAGCCCAGGAGGAGTTGTATGGGCAGCAGAAGACAGAAGCCTGTGTTCCTAGAATCATAGAATCATAGAATGGTTTAGGTTGGAAGGGACCTCAAGGATCATCCAGCTCCAACCCCCTGCCATAGGCAGGGACACCTCCCACTAGAGCAGGTCATAGAATCATTGAATCAACCGGGATGGAAGAGAAGTCCTCTGCACCTGTGGGTTCTCTGCGGTCCAGCAGAGGGGAAGTTGTTCTTTCTCTCAGCAGTGCTTTACTGCATCTTTCACAAAGTACCCAGAAAGAAAAATCCAATCCCTGATCTCTTCAACATCCTCTCTGTCGAATTTGGCTGAAATTAGAGCAGGAGTTCAAAAGGAGGACGCGGGGCAGCGAGCAGGGAGGAGGAGACAGACGAAGAGTCTGTTTGCTCTGAGTTCAGGCACACAAAAGGGACGCTAAGAAGCTTCACTAATAGGAGGTTGAAGGGGAAAAAAAAATGAGAAGAAGAAGAAAAAAAAAAACAAAATAACAACCAAAAACTCCAACTGTTTTACAGAGCAAACAGTCCCCACTGCCAGGCCCTGGGGCTGGTGGTGCGAGGATAGTCCCATCCCAGGATTGGCAGAACAGCCTTGTCCTGGGCAGAGCTGATCCCAAATCCTCCTTTGTTTCTCAACTTGGCTCTTGAAGTTTTCTTTGCCTTTTTCTTTCTTTTTTTTTGGTTTTGTTTTTTTTTTCCCTTTTTCTTCCCTTTTTTTCCCCCCCCTGTAAGGTAACAATACCTCCTTTCAGGCACTGCCAAAGTCCTACTCAAGCCCACTCAGATAAGAGCTGGCAGGAAAGGTAACTGCCATCAATATTTTGGTGAATGTTAACTACCTGAGGACAAACTGGGGGGGGGGATCACAACAGTCAGTTGGGAGCACCTGGGCTCCGTTTAAGAACACCACATTAAAAGTCANATATATTTATATCTCTATAAAATAAAGCACAATTAAATAGTTTAAAACAATAATTAAATGACAGAAAAGAAATAAAATTAAATTATTAAGCAATGAAATTATGCAGTGGAAATACAAAACAAAATTATAACATGAAATTATAACGTGAAATGATAAAATCGTATTCTAAGATGAAATTATGAAGTGGAATTAGAAAGTAGAATTATAGAAATTATAAAGTGGAATTAATAATGGAATTAGAAAGTGGAATTAGAAAGTGGAATTATAAATGGAATTAAAAAGTGGAATTAGAAAGTGGAATTAGAAAGTGGAATTAAAAAATGAAATAAGGAAATAAATTTGAAATCAAATCATGAAATGAAATTAGAAAATGAAGTAATGAAATAAAACTGAAATGAAATTAGAAAATGAAGTAATGAAATAAAAATGAAACGAAATCATGAAATGAAATTAGAAAATGAAGCAATGAAACAAAAATGAAATGAAATCATGAAATGAAATTTCAAGATGAAATAATGAAAAAAAAATGAAATGAAATCATGAAACAGAATTACAAAATCAAATGATGAAATAAAAATGAAATGAAAGCATGAAATGGAATTACAAAATGAAATGATGAAAGGGAGTCAAAATAAAATGAAAGACTGAAAAGAAATTGCAAAATGAAATAATGAACTGGAATCAAAATGAAATGAAATTGCAAAATGAAATAATGAAATGGAATCAAAATGAAGGAATGAGATGAAATTACAGAATGAAATCATAAAATGGAATGAAAAGAAAATGAAATTACAGAATGAAATCATGAAATGGAATCAAAAGAAAATGAAATTACAAAAGGAAATCATGAAATGGAATCATAATAAAGGGAAAGAATGAAATGAAATTGCAAAATGAAACAATGAAATGGAATCATAACAAAGTGAAAGAATTGAAATGAAATTGCAAAAGGAAATCATGAAATGGAATCATAATAAAGTGAAAGACTGAAATGAAATCACAAAATGAAATTACAAGATGAAATTATAACGTGGAATGATGATAGAATTAAATGATGATGAAATGAAATAATGACTAAATGAAGTGACCATGAAATGAAATGACTGAATTAAATGACAATTAAATGAAGTGATAATAAAGTGAAGTGATAATAAAGTGGAGAGATAATAAAATGAAGTGATTAATAAAATGAAGTGATTAATAAAATGAAGTGATAATAAAATGAAGTGGTAATAAATAAGATGAAGTGATAATAAAATGAAATAAAAGTCAGAATGATTTAAAAGTGGGAAGAAAAGAAGTAAAAGTTAAAATAAATTTAAAACAAAAACAAAATAAATGAAATGAAAGTTAGAATGATTTGAAGATGAGAAGAAAAGAAGTAACAGCATAAAAGTTAAAATAAATGTAAAGTAAAACCAGAATAAGTAGCATAATAAAATGAAATAAAAGTTATGATAATTTAAAATTGAGAAGAAATAACAGCATAGAGGTTAAAATAAATGTAAAAAGAAATGAAATTCAAATAAATAGCACAACAAAATGAAATAAAAGTTAGAATGATTTAAAAATGAGAAGAAAAGAAGTAACAGCACAAAAGTCAAAACAAATGTAAAGTAAAAGTAGAATAAGTAGCATAATAAAATGAAATAAAAGTTATGATACTTTAAAAATGAAAAGAAATAACAGCAAAGAGGTTAAAATAGATGGAAAATAGAAATAAAAATCAATAAATAACATAATAAAATGAAATAAAAGAGTGATTTAAAAATGAAAAGAAATGACAGCATAAAAGTTAACATAAATTTTAAGTGAAAATAAAATAAATGGCATAATAAAATGAAATAAAAGAATGATTTAAAATGAAATGACAGCATAAAAGTTAAATTTTAAGTGAAAATTGAATAAATAGCACAATAAAACGAAATAAAAGTGAGAATGATTTGAAAATTAAAAGAAAAGATAGCACAAAAGTTGAATTTTAAGTGAAAATATAATAAATAGCACAATAAAATGAAGAAAAGTGAGAATGATTTAAAAATGAATGGAAATGACAGCAAAAAAAAGTTAGATTTTAAGTGAAACTAAAATAAATAGCAAAATAAAATGAAATAAAAGTGAAAACTATTTGAAAATGAAAAGACAGGNTTTAAGTGAAACTAAAATAAATAACACAATAAGATGAAATAAAAGTGAGATTGATTTGAAAATGGAAAGACAGCACAAAAGTTAAATTTTAAGTGAAACTAAAATAAATAACACAATAAAATGAAATAAAAGTGAGAATGATTTAAAAATGAATGGAAATGACAGCAAAAAAAGGTAAACTTTAAGTGAAACCAAAATAAATAACACAATAAAATGAAATAAAAGTGAGATTAATTTGAAAATGGAAAGACAGTACAAAAGATGAATTTTAAGTGAAAATATAATAAATAGCACAAAAAAATGAAATGAAAGTGAGAATGATTTAAAAATGAATGGAAATGACAGCAAAAAATGTTAGATTTTAAGTGAAACTAAAATAAATAACACAATAAAATGAAAGAAAAGTGAGAATGATTTAAAAATGAATGGAAATGACAGCAAAAAAAAGTTAGATTTTAAGTGAAACTAAAATAAATAGCAAAATAAAATGAAATAAAAGTGAAAACTATTTGAAAATGAAAAGACAGGACAAAAGTTGAATTTTAAGTGAAAATATAATAGCACAATAAAATGAAAGAAAAGTGAGATTGATTTGAAAATGAAAAGACAGCACAAAAGCTGAATTTTAAGTGAACATATCATAAATAGCACAATAAAGTGAAATAAAAGTGAGATTGATTTGAAAATGAAAGGCAATGACAGAGTGAAAGTTAACATAAAATTAAAATTGAATAAATAACAACACAAAATAAAAGTTAAAATCATTTTTCCCGTGACAAAGAAATGGAAGTGCATCAAATACTAAAATCTGATAATAAAATAAACATATTGATAATGTTGGAAATAAAGAAAAGCAAAATGCAGTAATCGAATCAAATGGAATAAATAAACTTGGGGGGGGACACCAAGTTTCCAATAAAAAGTAAAATAAACCAATAAATTACATTAATTATGTCTTTTTTTGGTTGGTTGGGTGGGTTGGTTATGGGTTTGTTTTTTTTTTTGATGCTGGCATTTAGAGTCACAAGAAACTTCAGCCAAATCAAAACTGTGACTTAGAATCCTAGAATCAGTAAGGGGTGGGAAGGGACCACAAGGATCATCCAGTTCCAACCCCCCCTGCTAATGGGTAGGGACACCCTAGCCTAGATCAGCTCTCACTTGCCCCCAGCCAGGCTATAGGCAAAGCAGAGTTCTGTCTGTCTGCTCCGAAGGCAGCACCTGTTTTCATCCTTCAAAGTCAAAAACTCCTCTTGCATGTTACGAGCAGGAACCTGGGATTACGATAAAGAGTGGCTCCAGCCTGACAGCAAATTAAACTGCCAGCCAAGGTATATACACACCATGCAGAGACATATTTCTAAGAGCTCCTTCCCCTCAAACCCAGAAAACACAACCAGCTTCACTCATGGAGACTCTCAGTGTTATTCCTCAGCAAACATTTCTAGCTGAAAACCTGGGAGCTGGGTGGTGTCCTCTTCAGAAGAAGCTTTTCCCACTTACACACACACACACCACCCCCACCTCTATGTTCATGCTAAAAAAAAAAGGGGGGGGGGGGAAGAGTCTGTTTTTTTGCCAAGCTAAATGGCCAGCACATATTTCTAAGCTGTCACAGATAGGAGAAGCAGGTAGACAGGCAGACGCAGAAAAACCACTGCTGCCTGCCCTCCCAGTTTCTGGTTTTCTACCCCACTCTGCTCTGCTGGATTCATTTTAAAGCCATGAGTGCTGTGCCGGCTTTTCTTCAAACCATAAGCAGGCTGCTCCTGCTGCAGCCATTGCCTCTTTTTCCTTCTTTTCTCAGCACATAAATAAGGCAAATGAAAAGAGAGAAGAGTGGAATCGACGATGAGCTCCTGCAAAGTGTCGTTGTTGAATAAAAAAACCAAAGTGATTCCCCTTGCACAGTAAAGAGAGAGGAATTAAAGCAGCTCCTTTGAGTGGGCTGATCAGTGCTGGAGTGGCTGCTGGGCTGTCCAGTCCATTGGAGGGGCTCCAGGCCAGGATTGGGTGCATATCATAGAATCAACCAGGTTGGAAGAGACATCCAAGCTCAGCCAGTCCAACCTAGCACCCAGCCCTATCCAGTCAACCAGACCATGGCACTAAGTGCCTCATCCAGGCTTTGCTTCAACAGCTCCAGGGACAGCGACTCCACCACCTCCCTGGGCAGCCCATTCCAATGCCAATCACTCTCTCTGCCAACAACTTCCTCCTAACATCCAGCCTAGACCTCCCTCAGGACAACTTGAGACTGTGTCCTCTTGTTCTATTGCTGCTTGCCTGGGAGAAGAGACCAACCCCACCTGGCTACAGCCTCCCTTCAGGTAGTTGTAGACAGCAATGAGGTCACCCCAGAGCCTCCTCCAGGCTGCACACCCCCAGCTCCCTGAGCCTCTCCTCATAGGGTTTGTGCTCCAAGCCTTTCATATGGAGACTTGGATCTCAATCCAGCTGCAGGGCAGGTATTTAAAATCAGCCCTTAATGTCTGAACAAGGCTCACAGTCCTCACCCCAGCCTCTTTGGTCACTCACCCCAAGAATCTCCTTTCATTATCAACATGGAGCAAAAAAGGGAAGAACTTGATGAAGCAACCACAAGCACCTTAGGGATGCCTCTCTGCTAACAGCATCCTACCAGCCCCAAGTCCATGGGTATCCAGTAATGCCACTACCATCAAAAAGGGACACTTTAAAAATGCCTTGAATTGTTTTTTCCTACAGGAAAAGGAGCCTGGGAGCCACTCAACGCCATGCTCAGCATCCATGGGGAAAAGGAAAACAATGTCCCACACTCAGCAACATCCTTTGGGCTAGGAAGATGCTCTCTGCTCATCCTGGTTACATCCTGCTTCAAACTGGTAGGAAGACACAACCACATCCAAGAGCAGAAAGACCAGAGCAAAATAAAGTGCCCAAATTTAAGCACAGCAAACCCCAAACCATGCAGGGTAGGCATCCATCGAGCCTCACACAAAGCCAGACATCAAAGAAGGGAGGGAACAGGGGGTGAGCACCCCAATGCACTCTTCCCATTTCCAGCAGCCCTGAGGAAGATCCACCAGGCAAAACGCACAAAACTTTTTGTCTAAATGGTTAGACACATCTTGAGATTTATGTTCCATGTAAAATAAAACATTTATCATAGACTCATAGAATCAACCAGGTTGGAAAAGACCTCCAAGCTCAGCCAGTCCAACCTAGCACCCAGCCCTATCCAGTCAACCTGACCATGGCACTAAGTGCCTCAGTCAGGCTTTGCTTCAACACCTCCAGGGACGGTGACTCCACCACCTCCCTGGGCAGCCCATTCCAATGCCAATCACTCTCTCTGCCAACAACTCCCTCCTAACATCCAGCCTATACTTCCCCCAACACAACTTGAGACTGTGTCCCCTTGTCCTATTGCTGGTTGCCTGGGAGAAGAGATCAACCCCACCTGGCTACAACCTCCCTTCAGGTAGTTGTAGACAGCAATGAGGTCTGCCCAGAGCCGCCTCTTCTCCAGGCTGTGCTCCCTCAGCCTCTCCTCACAGAGCTTTGCTCCAGGCCTTTTACCAGCATTGTCACCCTTCTCTGGACACGTTCCAGCACTTCAACATCTCTCTTGAATTGAGGAGCCCAGAACTGGACACAGCACTCAAGGTGTGGCCTGACCAGTGCTGAGTACAGGGGCAGAATAACCTCCCTCATCCTACTAGCCACACCATTCCTGATCCAGGCCAGGATGCCATTGGCTCTCTTGACCACCTGGGCACACTGCTGGCAGTATGTAGCTCTTGGGCACACAGCTCCAAGCTTGGCATAAGAGAGGAACAGCAAGACACAGATAGACATACTTCCAGTACGCTCCGCTGCATGCATACGTGAGTCTGTGTTTATATATATATATATATATAACTAAAACAACCTCCTGTTTATTGCTCAGTAGAGAAAAGCACAGGTTTGGGGGTTTGGGTTTTTTGGTTGTTGTTTTTTTTTAACATAAATAATCCCAGTGTAAATAAACTCCCCACCCTGAGCAAACTAAAAGTGATCCCATAGCAGATTTCTCTATGTTTCAAATAAATCACAGCTCCACTCGAACATGGAGCTGGCAGCTAGAATTTCCAAATCACTCAGGAGCAGCGCTGGGATGGGAGCTGGAAACAACCCAAACAAACAATTTTACAAGTTCCAGAAGTCAATTTTCCTCTCCTCCTCTTTTTTTTTATTTCCCCCCCCCCCCCCATCCCCCTTCTTATTTCTTTTCTTAATTTGAAGAGCGGGAGGAGGGGTTGCGGGGGAGGGTTGGCCGCTACCGCCTTCGCTGGCCCATAGGAAATCGGTGACCCAGGGACATCTGCAAGCCATTAGGACACAGACTTCAGGTAGCTCCCAGAAACACGTGCTGTCCACATTACACCCTCCAAGGATATTTCCACAACTTTGCTTCTCCAAATAAACAGTTGGGCTCTCCCCGCATTAGCAAGGAGCTGCACAAACAGGTAGAGAGAATGGCAGTTTTATTCTCCCCTTCCAATTCTGATGGATTTCTTCTAAGCTGTTGCTGGGCCGTGTAATTTGAACTATTGCTTGAAAAACATAATAGGGCTGCTTTAAAATGACAGCCATTTATTTATCTGTGTGGGACTAGGAGGCAGCAGGTACGAGCTGCACCGCGTGTGAGCTCGCCTCCACGCTACAACCCCAGCTGCTGCTCTTCCAGGAGCACCACTGGATGGACCAAACGGATCAGAATAAGACTTGGGGAGGGGGGATTCAGTAAAAGTATGTATGTCAACTAGAATCCACCAGGACTTAGGATTGGGTTGAGAGATTTCTTGTTTTACATTTAGAAGCAGGTTTTTTACCTCTTGGAGCCATCCTACTTCAGTAACATTATATTATGCTAACTACAATCTACCAGGATTTAGGATTGGGATGAGAGATTGCTGCTTTTCACATTTAGAAGCAGGTTTTCTACCTCTTGGAGCCATCCTACTTCAGTAACATTACATATATTAACTAGAATCCACCAGGACTTAGGATTGGGTTGAGAGATTGCTGCTTTTCACATTTAGAAGCAGGTTTTCTACCTCCTGGAGCCATCCCACTTCAGTAACATTATATTATGCTAACTACAATCTACCAGCATTTCATTTAGGATTGGGTTGAGAGATTGCTGCTTTTCACATTTAGAAGCAGATTTTCTGCCTCCTGGAGCCATCCCACTTCAGAACCATTATATATATATATATATACATATAAACTAGAATCCACCAGGACTTAGGATTGGGTTGAGAGATTGCTTTTTTACATTTAGAAGCAGATTTCCTACCTCCTGGAGCCATCCCACTTCAGTAACATTATATATATGTTAACTGGAATCCACCAGGACTCAGGATTGGGTTGAGGGATTGCTCTTCTTTTACATTTAGAAGCAGGTTTTCTACCTCCTGGAGCCATCCCACGTCTCTTTCACCTCGCTAAGAGAGCGATGCCAGGCATGTCCCGGCTGGAGGGCTGGGATAGGAGCGGTGGTGGTTGATGGCATGGTGAAGGCAGGCAGCGCTGCTGATGGCAGAGTGCTCAGAAAATGGAAACAATTAGGTAGAAGATGGTGCTGAGCACTCGTTGCCAGCATGCTCCAGGGCATTTTTTTTTCCCCTTTTCTGGAGAGCTCAGTATTGTTATGAATGAAAATGACATCTTTTGTCCTCATTACCGGAGTTTTACTTTTGGCTTTGATCAGTTTACGCTGCGTGATTTGAACCAGATTGATTTATCTTAGCATCTGATGGAGAACCACTTCCAGCTCTGGCTGACATCCGCTGCGAAGGGGACAGCTGGGGGAGGATGCTGTGGCTGGCAAACAAGGCAAATCCACAACCTCAAGAGCAGAGCAGCCGACACCTCCTCTCAGGCCAAAAGTTGCCCACACAGTTAAAAGGTGCACCTTGAGAAAAAAACAACAACAACATTTAATCATAACAACAACAATGATAATTACAATTATATTAATTATGTTAATAATTATAATAAATTATATTAATAATTATATAATTATTATCATGCTGCAATCATAACAGTTATAATTATGCAAGAAAAATAATATAACAATAACCACAATAATGTTACTGTAGTGTATTTTATGTTTAATATATAATGTAGTGAGATATGATAATGCAACAATAACAATAATAACAGTAATAATTATGCAATAAAGTGATATAACTATTATCATTATTATTTTCTTCTCCTTCTTCTTCTTCTTCTTCTTCTTCTTCTTCTTCAATTTCTTAAGAGAAAAACCTGGCACTTTGGGGAGGGTATTTCCATTCCACTTTAACAGAGCCTGATAAATTTTCCACTCACTCAAGTTTGTAGAGCTTCGAGCCAAAGGCTGTGAGCAAATAAATAAATAAATAACACCTCCCCCACCCCTCAAAAGAACAAAACAAAACAAGAACAAAACCAAAAACCAAGCCCTGTATCGCTTTAATCTCCAGAAGAGAGCTTTGTGAAGTACAAGGTTGTGCAGAGTGCTTCCCAGCTGCGGGAGAAGGAGCAGAAAAGAACAGCCAGGCTATGCCTATTTACAGTGCTGAATGTTAAAGTGTTCAAACTCCTCCGGTGCTGCTCAGTTCCCAGATCCAGACTCCAAAGTGGGAGTGAGAATAAATCCATCGCTGGGTTTTCCCGTGGGGGGAACAGCTCAGCAAACTGAGAAGCTGCAGATCAGCAACGATATTTCTTATTAGCATAGTTTAAAATCCTCATCTTCCTCTCCTCTCTTATTTTTTTTCCCCTCAGGTTCTTCTATTTTTACCATTTTACAAACCCTTTTACAGGGTGAAAAAGCTTTTCTCTGATCACAGGCACTGTAGTGCCTTTTTCACCACCTCTAAGACTCAGCCTAATCCTCATCGCCCTTAGCAGGATCTGGCCCCAGCAGCTTCTGGTTCCCAGGATTAATTTCTAAGTGCTAAAATCTCGACAGAATTTAAAGGGATGCTATTTCACCAGCCACTATGAGAGCGCAGCTCTTTCACGGCTCAAACAGACAAGACGCGGTCAAATCATCGCTGCCGCCCAGCTCAGTCCCTGTGAATAAGCAGAATCACTTCACTGCGGCGCTGAGATTGCTCCTCTCAAACTGCTGCGTTTCTTTCACTCCGCTCTTCCAGAGCGAGTCCACCAGGAAGGTATTTTTAGGCATGAATTAAACGCTGAAAAAGCAAATATCCTTCAGGCACTTGCCTTGGGAGTCTTCACGCTCCCTGTTAACTTACACACCAAAAAATAAGGGGGGGTTACGGGGGATGGGGAAATTGCCTATGCTCCAACTTTCTCACCCATTCCCTGGTCAGCCTTTGCCAAGCTTTAAGCAAGACTGCGTTGTCTCCAGCTCAAGCTGTGGCAGCTTTTGAGGGCAGTGTGTTATCAGAGAGGCCAGAGAAATAGCTTTTCTTTTCATTTCACTTTAAGGAATATAATGTTAATGCCATTAATAACCAGGGATTCTCAGCTAAATTTACAAAGCCAATGACGCTTCTGCCCCCAGTTCATCACCAACCAGCTATGGCTCATCCTCTCTCTCTTTTTCAACCTGTACAATGACCTGCAGATGAGGACATGTCAAAATGTGCCTGAGAAATGCTGAGGATTTTGCAAAACAAATAAAGTACAAAAGGTGACACAACCACAGCTCTGTGTGTCATGCAGAGGCTGCAAACCCTGCCCAGGAGGCCATGGTAAATGTGTCCAACAGGCACAAAGTCATCTCCAGACAAGCTCAAATCCATCCAGGCATCAAGGGCCACCTCAACAAGGGGCTCGACACTGACCTCATGTCATGGGAGCTGCAGCTGGTCCTGCAGCTCTTGGGCAGATGACCTTTAATCCAAAGTTTCAGCTCCATTCCTGTACCAGCTCCATTCCTGTACCAGCTCCATTCCTGTACCAGTTACACTTTCAAGATGGGAAACAAAAAGTGTCGCTTAGTACAGTGACATCCAGGCTGGAAAGATGTGGGATGTCTGCCCTGGAGGCTCAACCATGGCTGAGAAAAGGCTCTGGAGAAAAATTAACTAAACTGCTAACATCTTGTGTTGCACGTGAAAAGATCTGGCAGTGACCAAGGAGACCCTCCCTAGCTCACAGCCCTTGTTCATTAGAGAGGAAAAACCCAGAGCGTGCAGAGGCTGCTCAGCTGCTGGGGTTATTCCGTGCTTGGTGAGAAGCAGCACAACTCATACTTGAAATAAAATGTTATCATTGAAGGGTTTTGGGGTTTTTTATATGGGGAGGAGGGGNGGGGGGGGGGGGGGGGGGGGGGAAGGGAGATAATTACACTGCAATTAACCACATTGCAGTGCACCCCCAGGACCTACCTGCCAAAAGCCACCACCCCAGAACAGCGGAGTAGATGGTCCAGGACAATTTCAAAGGCGCGATCATATCTGGCACCCAGGTCTTGTGCCAGTGATCAATGATTGATGCACTTCAGATTGCAAAGCTAAAAGATACAGTGCAGGAATGCCTTTGCTTTTAGAACTTCCACTGTAACCCAAATTGTGCAGCTTTGTCCCCATTTCACACCATGACAAAGGTGAGCAGGGACAGAGTTTTGCTGAGCGGAGAGGCAGCACCAGTGCCTCTTGGGTTTCTCGCTGACCAAAGGAGACTGATTTTTGCCACAGCACAGAACTCCTGCTGACCCAGCATGAGGTCAGATGGGACAAAGTGACACCACGGCCTCTTTGGTGAAGTGAGCACCCAGCAAGCACCCATTTCTATACTGGGGAAGAGGAGAGGGTCAGATCTCACAATGAGGAGGAGAGCTTCAGAGACTTTAAGAAGGAGCAAACTTCATCAGGCTCAGAGTGGGAGCTGGATCAAGCTCCCGTAGCTCCCAGAAAACATCTGCACAGTGCAACTTATTTCAGCACAACTGATCTGATGCAGATCAGTGCTTAATTTGTAAGAGGTGAGAGAAAAACCTCCCCAGGTCCCTAAAGGCGGGTGCTAGTCTCTTTGCTAGCCAAACCTCTATCTCCTCCACTCTTAAGCTCAAGCGCTTGGAGAGCTCATTTCCTACAACATCAGTGATTTGATTCAGCACAAGGCAAACAAAAACCCCAAGCAAAACGTCAAACGAGGGCTACAATCCACACACCTCTCACCAAAAAAAATTCTTCCCTGCTATCTGAGCTTACCACTTAGGATAAAACAAGGTTAATTCTGCAAAACAAAAAACAAAGAAAACTTCCACTCTGACGTAAAAGCAGCAGCAGCAGCTTGGTCACTTTAAAGGAAACTTCTAACCCTGCAAAATGGCTGCGATTAATCAACTTGTCCCTGTGGTCTAAACAGTCCCTAAAACTGGAATTAGAAGTACAGAATTCCAAGATGATACAATGACCAGCAGTGGGATCGACTGGAGAGCTCTTCCCCGTTTTCACTCTTGGTCATTGTTCAGACTTGTTAAACCACTTTCTTTTGTTTAAAACAGCTTCTTTCAAGATGAAGAGGCAGAGTCCCTTTTGGTAGATGGACTTCCAGGAGGAAAAAAATATTTGAATTCTTACACTTTTCATTAAGTCAATTATCCTCCCAAATTGCTGCTGTGCTTCTCTCTGCCAATCAGCAGCACGGCCAAGGAACAAGCTCTTGTCACCAGGTTTTTCTCCTCCAGGTATATTTGGTCAGATTTTTTTGCTCCAGCTGAGATAAGAAGCATCGTCTGCCTGAGCTGTCTTTGATGTCCCTACAACAAACGCAGACATTGAAAGCAATTTGCCGAGCTGAGTTCCACTCGTGCACAAGCCTGGAGCTCAAACTGCCAAGGGAAAACATTTCAAAGTTATCTCCTTTAACATTTTTTTCCCAAAGTTTTACCTTTTTCACCACAAATGCCAATACAAAATCCTGCCTGTCTGCTCTCCGAGTGCTGCCTATTTAGCAAAGTCAGGATCTATAATGCTGTGAAAACTCTTTGCAGGCATAAGAAGCCCCTAAAGCTCATGAAGAAACAAACACACACACACACACACTCTTCTGCTTTCTGTCCCCCTGTTCTTTCAGACAAAGGCTCTGGAAACCAGGCAGACACTTACCTCTCAACTCACACAAAGAAAACCACTTCCCAAAAGTTTGCAAGCAAAAAGAAGGAGGAAGGGAGTGAAAAAAGAAGAAAGAAAATAACTCTCAGGAAAAGACAGCAAAAGACAGGCAGGGTCTACCAGGACGATTGCTTCAAACGCATTTATTCAGAGCTCCTGCCCCCGCTGCCTGTTTCCATTTTTTTTTTTGTCACTTGGTTGTTTTTTTTTTTCCTGGCTTTTTTTTTTTTTCCCCTCCTCTGTGTCATTTCCAATACCTTTAAAACTCGCCTATTAACGTAACAGCGACAGTCGTGATAAGGCATCCACACCGGGGGCAACACCACCGAGCCGGCAGCTGCCCCCAGGATCATCCAACGGGACAAAGGCTGCAAATTAAAGCAGCAAATTAAAGCAGCTTTCCTCAAGCAGCAACTTTAACGCTCGAGTTGAAATGAAAAAGTTATGGAGCTGGGATTTTTGTAAAGGGGGAACAGGGAAAAGGGCTGTCCCCCCAGAACCTGCCGGCGAGGGACATAGGGCTGAAGGCACACCGAGCTGCCTCGACACACATCTGAGCTTAAATGCAAGTCCTCAAACACCCTTTAAAAAACAAACAAACAAACAAACTCAGATGAGTTTTTTATTCCTCTAAACAACGACTTTTCTCCTCCAGCATCCACGATGTTCAATTCTCACGCGCACCGAAAAGCAGTTTGCTACCAAAGGTCCTGTCCGAGTCAAGATCTGCGTTTATCTGCAGATAACCCCGGCGCTTATTAGTTTGTTTTGTTGTTTTGATGACAAGAGTTGGGTCAACTCGGCAAAACTTTGAGGGGGGAGTTGGAGAGGAAGGATGAAGGCAGGGAGAAGCAACCTCATTCCCCCTGCAGAGCTTCAGCCAGCACAAGCTTCGCGGAACTCGCCGGAGCACGACCAGACGGGGCCACAGGGCTGGAGAAGGACGTTACAACGAGAAATAAAACCAGGGTGACTGCTATAGACGAGGTGCGCTGAGCGGGGATGGAGAGGGGACGCACCAGTGCTCACGCACACACACACACACGGCGAGGGGGGATGGACGGGACACGGAAAACAGAGGAAAAGGGGGGGAAAGTAATAAAAAACTGCAGTAAGTTTGGGATATTTGGGGTATATGGGGTATTTGGGGCATATGGGGTATTTGGGGTTTCACACCCCTCCCCAACCCTCACGCACAGCCCTAGGGTGGGGAGGAACAGCGACCACGGACCCCCACACACACCTCTCCCTCCCTCCATTCTTCCCTCCCTCCATCCCACCCCGTCCAGTCCCGTCCCGTCCCGTCCCGTCCTGCCCAATCCTCGCTCCCCGCTCCCCGCCCCCGCCGCGCCGTTCCTGGGCTTTTGGCGCCCCCTCTGGACGGCGCCGCGCACCGCCCGCCGGGTCCCGCTCCTGCTCCGTGACCGCCCTACGGGAAACCCGCACTGGGCTGTGCGTGGTGTAGGGGTCCGGCAAAGCTCATCCTGCAGCGAAACCGGGATACACCGCGGCTGAGCGAAGCGACAATAAGGGGCGCGGAGAAGTGGAGGGGAGAATCTCTACGCTGCCCCTCCGCACCGCGCCCTGACCGCCCTCCCGCAACCTCCCCCCCGCTTTGCGCGGCGCTGCAGCGGGCGCAGCGCGACGGTGACGGCGGAGAGGGATGACCCCTCCCATCGGCGGCGGCTCAGCCAATAGCGTCGGCGCCAGCCCCCGGGGGCCGGCCGCCCATTGGCGGAGCTCTGCCGGGCCGAAATCGCCGCGCAGAGTATTTATTCCCGCGGCGCTGCGCGGGCCGCAGAAGCCGCGCTGGAGACCGGCGGGGCGAGCCTGGCCCCCGCTACCTGCACACGGCCCCCGCGCTGCCCACCGACGGCCACCCGGCCCCCGCGCTGCCCTGCCCGGCCCGGCCTCCCGCTCCTGCCGCTCCGGGCTTTCTGAGGTTTTTTTTCCCTCCTTCCTCCCATCCTTTTCTTTCCTGCAACTCGCAGAAGGCTCTGCCCCGGCCCCTGGTTTTATTTCTTTTTGCCTCAGAAGGGTTGAGAAAAACAATCATAAAGTTTTGCAAACTTTTTCCAGCTTTCTCCCAGCCGGGCTTCAGACTGGGGCAGACTTCGCTTTTCCAAGTTTTACTTTTTTAAGCCCTTCCCTGACGCTCAGCAACCCCTGGGGTTTTTTTTTCCTTATTTTTTTTTTTCGTTCTTTCATCCTCTGCTCCCCCCTCTGCCACTTTCTCGCATGAATCTCCTAGACCCCTTCATGAAAATGACAGAAGAACAGGACAAATCTATTTCCGACGCCCCCAGCCCCACCATGTCGGATGATTCTGCCGGGTCCCCTTGTCCCTCTGGATCCGGCTCAGACACGGAGAACACCAGACCCCAAGAAAACACTTTCCCTAAGGGGGACCCGGACCTGAAGAAGGAGAGCGACGAGGACAAGTTCCCGGTGTGCATCCGAGAGGCAGTGAGCCAAGTGCTCAAGGGCTATGACTGGACCCTGGTCCCCATGCCGGTGCGGGTCAATGGATCCAACAAGAACAAGCCCCATGTGAAGAGACCCATGAACGCCTTCATGGTGTGGGCCCAGGCGGCCCGGAGGAAGCTGGCTGACCAGTATCCCCATCTGCACAACGCTGAGCTCAGCAAGACCCTGGGGAAGCTCTGGAGGTGAGTGTGGACCCCGGGATCGGGAACTGGGTAGGCTGCAACAAAGTCTGCTCCAGCAGCTAGAGGAAGGATGGGGTGGTTTCAAGCCTGGAAAACTCACTGAAAACTTTTGCATGTGCTGGCAAACTTACTTAATGTAGGAGAAGCCAGAAGAGTAGAGGAAAAGCAGAGAAAGTGGTTCCCTTCTGGTCTTACAAGTAGTTCCTTTCCCTTTTTCCTTCTCCTGGGTGGCAGCCGGTCCCGGTGGGCAGCAGAGGGCAGGGGGCGAGGGGCCTGTCCTGGCGTTTGTTTGTTTGTGTTCTTGGCCAGAGGAAATGATGGTTTTCTGGATTGCATCAGCTTGGCTTGGGAGCAGAAGCGATGTGGGACGACGGGGGGGGGAGCGGGCAGCAGGAGCCGGGCGCTCGCCCGCGATGCAGTGCCAAGCCCCGGGTGGGTGGGTGCGATGAGTGGTGCATGGCTGGGTGCCCTCCAACTTCCAAAATAAGACAGGGAGGGGAGGAAAATAGAAGGAAAGTGAGTCACCTGGCCGCCTCTGACTGTGACTGCAGAAGGGGAAGCTGGGGTGGGGGGAAATCCTAAATTTGCGGCTCCAGGAGGCGCTGAGCAAGCCTGGCTCTGTCAGGCAGTGACAGGACTGTCACCTAAAGCACCCCAGGGATGGGACCTGCACCCTTGGAGGGACGGACCCTGCCGTGACTCTGGCACCTTGTTTAGCCACTGAAACAGTTCTGCGGAGCAAGAGCAGAGTGACAGCCAGCGTGTGCCCCAGACAGGGGGTTCAGCATTGAGTTGGGGGGGGATTTGCATTGCCATTTGCGGGATGCAGGGGAGAGGTCTCGTCGTCAATACCATAGTGAGGGCAACCACTGATGACTTTCATCTCACCCCTCACCTCCTATGTCCCCCCCCCCTTCAGGCTGCTGAACGAGAGCGAGAAGCGTCCCTTCGTGGAGGAGGCTGAGCGGCTGAGGGTGCAGCACAAGAAGGACCATCCCGACTACAAGTACCAGCCGCGGCGGAGGAAGTCGGTGAAGAACGGACAGTCGGAGCAGGAGGAGGGCTCGGAGCAAACCCACATCTCTCCCAACGCCATCTTCAAGGCACTGCAGGCAGACTCCCCACAGTCGTCCTCCAGCATCAGCGAGGTTCACTCCCCCGGGGAGCACTCGGGTAGGTACCACGGGGTGATATGGGGGTGGGGGGCAGTTGAGTCGCGGCTACCTAAGAAAAGTCGCATCCCAAACCAGGCAGAAGCTGGAGTTGGATAAGGGGCGGGAAAGGAGAGAGACTGAGAAACAGAACGAAAAGGAGGTGGCCGCATTAGGAGAGGGCAAGAGCTGCCCTCAACCCTTGCGCTTAGCATGGGCACACAAATGCTGGCCCACTCGTGCCAGGCCCTGTGGCTGCTTCCACCACCCTCCCCCCCCCCGCCCGTGAGAAATGTGAACTTCTGAGGTTTATCAAAACGAACCAAAAGATGGCCCCGCTCTCACGGCGGGTGTCCGAGGGCTCAGTGATTTTACTCGGCACTATAGACGGACACTGATAGGGCTCAGGGCTGTGCTCCTCGCACCTGGAGATGTTTGTGTTACCCTACGCAACTGCTTTCAGAAGCAACGCGCTGTTATCCGCCCGCGGGTTAACGATTAACGGCGTTATCGGGGAGCCGCGGGTGCAGGGGTGCCCGGCTGTCACGGGAGCAACGCCCGCTTCATGTCTGTGCCCGTTTGCTTCCTCCCGCAGGGCAATCACAAGGTCCCCCTACGCCCCCCACCACCCCCAAGACGGACACGCAACCAGGCAAGCAGGACCTGAAGCGGGAGGGACGCCCTATGCAAGAAGGCGGCCGGCAGCCACCCCACATTGACTTCCGAGACGTGGACATCGGCGAGCTCAGCAGCGATGTCATCTCCAACATAGAGACCTTTGACGTCAACGAGTTTGATCAGTACCTTCCACCCAACGGCCACCCGGGGGTCCCGGCCACCCACGGGCAGCCCGGCCAGGTCACCTACACCGGCAGCTACGGCATCAGCAGCACGTCGGGCTCACAAACCGGGGCTGGCCACGTCTGGATGTCCAAGCAGCAGGCGCAGCCGCAGCCCCCACCGCAGGCGCAGCCAGCAGCGCAGCACGGGCTGCCGGCACTCAGCGGAGAGCAGGGCCAGGCGCAGCAGAGGACACACATCAAGACAGAGCAGCTCAGCCCCAGCCACTACAGCGAGCAGCAGCAGCACTCCCCGCAGCAGATCAACTACAGCTCCTTCAACCTCCAGCACTACAGCTCCTCCTACCCCACCATCACCCGCTCCCAGTACGACTACACCGACCACCAGAACTCCAGCTCCTACTACAGCCACGCCGCCGGCCAGAGCAGTGGCCTCTACTCTACCTTCACCTACATGAACCCCACGCAGCGCCCCATGTACACCCCCATTGCAGACACTTCTGGGGTCCCCTCCATCCCCCAGACCCACAGCCCGCAGCAGTGGGAACAGCCCGTCTACACACAGCTCACCAGACCCTAAAAGCCATCCAAAAAAAAAAAAACAACACGAAAAGAAAATTATCTTAAAAACCATCGAAAAAGCACGAAAGGAAGCAAGAAGAGTAGAGGAGTTCCTCGGACTTGTTGTTTCTTTGCAATGAAAGCAATGATTAAAATAAAAGACGCTGAAAAAGAAGCTGGCAGGGAGGAGAGAGCTCCTTGAGCCTTCTGCACTACAGCATCCACCCCCCCCAGGAAGTGGCCAGAGCGCTCCAAGACCCGGCAAAACTAGGTACAGACTTTGCAAGGACTGGACTTCAACTCTGCTTCCAGGGCACAACGTGGAGATGAGATTTCTGACCAACCAGCTCAGCTGTCCTGTTCTCTGGACTTTTGTAATGAGGTGTTGTTTTTTTGTTTTGTTTTGTTTTGTTTTTATTTTTTAGCAGTAATTACAAAGAAAAAAGAAGGAAAAAAAAAAAGGGGGGGGGGGGGGAGGGAAGGTAAAAGAAAAAAAGAGAAAGCTCAGAGTCCTCTGTGAGGAATATTCTCTATTTTAAATACTTTTTTAGTATGTACTGTGTATGATTCGTTACCAATTTGAGGGGGATTTATATTTTTGAGAGAGGTTTTTTTTTTAAATGCTCATATTTTTCCAACAGCTTCAGAAGAAAAAAAAAAAAAAGAGGAAAAACAACAAAAAAAAGCCTTTAAAACAAACAAACAACAAAAAAATGACACTTAGTGGAGCAGCCCTAGGTTTTTCTTGCAGTCAGAGGTATTTTTGTATAGATAAGTGTCTTTTTTTTTTTTTTTTTTCTCTAAAAATAAAGGATGAAAAAAAAAAAATAAAACAAAGCAATGAGCTCTGAACTGGAACAAAGCTCTGTGAAGTGGCCAGCATCAGGCCGTGCGATGCTGAGAGTGCAGGGACGAGCATGGGAGAGGCTTTATTTTTCTAGCTAATAGCAAAATCAGCCAGCAGGAGATTTTAACTTTATTTTTTAATAACCTTGAGCCTTAAGAAAGAAAAACAGAGGGGGGGAAACAAAAAGAGGGGGGGGAGGTGTTTCTTTTTTTTTTTTATATAAGAGAACAGCCAAAAAAGTGCTGTTGAGAAGCCTTAAAGCAGCCCTGTGATCATAGAATTTCTCCTCATAGAATCACTCAGAGTTGGAAGGGACCACAAGGATCATCCAGTTCCAACCCCCCTGCCATGGGCAGGGACACCCTACCCTAGAGCAGGCTGGTCACAGCCTCATCCAGCCTGGCCTTAAATGCCTCCAGGGATGGGGCCTCAACCACCTCCCTGGGCAACCCATTCCAGGCTCTCACTACTGTCATGGTGAAGAACCTCCTCACATCCAGTCTGAATCTCCTCACCTCCAGCTTTGCTCCATTCCCCCTAGTCCTGATCATAGAATCAACCAGGTTGGAAGAGACCTCCAAGATCATCCAGTCCAACCTAAAATTCATAATCATTGTCCCTGGACTGGAGCTTGGAGGGGAAGGGGAAGGCTGAACTCTCCTTGCTCCAACCATCCCTCATCAACTCCTCGTTCACCCCAGGCCTGATGCAAAACCCATCCAGGAGCTCCCCTCTGCTTGTGGGACGTCACAGATACATTAAATTATTTATTTTGTGAGAAGAGCAGTTTTTAATCACAACTCTTTTTGTTGTTGTTGTTGGTTTGTTTCTAATCTTCCTTCTATTTTTTAAGCCCTTTCCAAAGCGAATGGGTCTGTCGGAGCGTTATTTGGAAGGTAACTGTGCCTGTTAAATTATGGTTGAAAGTGTAACCAGTCCTTTATTTATCTCTTTAATTCTTTTTATTATTATTGTTGCTGTTGCTGTTATTATTCTTTTATTTTGGAATCTGTGTCCTGGGTTTGTACAAACTTTCGCTCTTCCCTTTTATTTTTGTCTTGTGTCTTTAAAGGATAAACTGGAAAAAAAAAAAAAACAAACAAAAAGTAAAAAAACAAAACAACAAAACAACCCACAACCAACAAAATAAAATGACAAAACAAACCTTTGTACAAGCAAAAAAAGATTGCAGATGTAGCACATCACTGAATCATTTGCCTTGTTTTCTGCCTCAGCTCTCTGGGCCGCACCAGCTCACGCCAGGATGAGACCCAATGCGCCGTTTTAGCCTTCCACCGCCCCCCCCCCCACACCTCTCCCCAGGAACCTGGCTTGAGGTGGGGGGGGGGACACACACAAACACAAAGTGACTTTGGTGAAGCTGTGGCTGAACAGTTAAGGATTGCTTTTTAAAAAAGACAGCAAACTCTTTTGTTTTTGTTTTTGTTTTTTTTATTTAAAAAGAAAGTTTTAAAATTGCTATATTTGTTAACAGGTTATGGGTTTGGTTAATTGTTGGGGGTTTGGTTTGTTTTTTTTTTTTTGGTTAGGGATTCAGTAGAAGAAGAAAAAGAATCTTAAAGCACTCTTATAATATGGCATCTCTCTATTTCTGTATAAAAGCAGATCTTTTTAAAGTATTTCTGTAACTTAAAAGACTGTCATTTTTAAATCATTTTTTTTTTTTGGTCTTTAGGTAAGTTTGGTTTTGGTTTTGTTTGCAAAATCCTTCTCATTTGTGAAACTTACCTTTTTGGTTTTGGTTTGGTTTTGTATATTATTGTTTGCAATAAATATGCATTGTATTAAAAGTTAAACCTGCTACTGGTGTCTGGTTTATTAAACAGCAAGGCCAGGGCCATGCTGAAACCCCAGGATGGTTCTGGCTTCAGAGTGTCCCCTCTCTGCTTTTGTTGTTTGGGTTGAAAAAGATCTTTAAGATCCTTGAGCCTAACCAGTATCTAACTGCCAAGTCTGGAGTCAAACTATGTCTCTCAGCACCACCTCTCTGCCACTTCTAAACACCTCCAGGTCCTGAGTGCAGCCATCAGAGACCTTGGAGTTAGAGAAGCCTTGGCAGGATGCTAGGGAAGCAACAGGGTTTGGAGAGGGATAAAACTAACTCATCCAGGGTGTCAACTCCAAAGGTGGTAACTAAGCTCCAGCAATCTCCAAGCCACGCTGGCTCCTGCCACTGTCACCAGTGCACTGTCTGCTCCGAGCTGCCTTGGTCTGAGAGGGTGCTGAATATAAGCTGAGCAGAGAGGACTAGCCAAGGGGGAGCCTGGGGTTTCCAGATCATTCCAATCCAGCTGCTGAGATTCTCCCAGAAAATGTGAAATCCCCTGAACAGCCAAGTGGGATATGGATCATCCTCCAAGTGTCACCAGTCCACCCTGAGCCAGCTCTCCCACAGCCCCAGAGATGCTGCACAGGCACCTCAGTGAGGAAAGACACCCTCTCAGTCCATCCAGGCACTGCTTTTCCCATCAAAGCCAGCCCAGATAAATCACTACTCCAAACCTGCTTGATCCCTGGGGGAAGCTCACAGTGCTCTGAGCAATCCAGCCCGTGGCTTTGCCAACTCACCCCACCTCAGCCTGCAGCATCCATCTGCCATATCCCTTCACTGGAGCAGAGCTGAGCTGTGCTTCACCAGTCCTGTGTCCTGATAGACTCTGACACAGAAGCATGCTCCTGCTGCTGGTGTCATTGCAGAGGTGGTTGGTGGTGGCACAAGCCTGTGTGGGTTCTCACCATGGGCACAGTTTTCCACACAGGAAAAATTCCTCCAAAATGTCATAACTTGACCCAGACTTGGTGTGAAAGACTCAGACTCACACCACAAACACAGCATGTTGCAGGACATGCCACTTCAGGACACAGTTTAATGGCCCTGGTGGTCTTAAGTTGAGAGATGATCTCAATGATCTTAAAGTTCTTTTCCAATCAAAACAACTCTATGGTTCTATGACTCCTGAAGGCACAGCCCAGAGCTGGGCTCATGTTAATAAACCCTATCAGACTGATCTGATGTTGCATGATTTTGCCTACGGTTGATTCTCTCCAGACTCTTTTCCTGGCTGAGAAGCCCACCCCTGAGCCCCACAGCAAGACCTACTCCCTGGAATGGCCAAGCTCCTCGTGGGCACCCTGTGGCAGGGACACTGGTGTCTGCAGCCCCAGCACAGAGCATGAAGAGCTCAGGACTGCAGTGCAGAGCTTCTGTACCGTTGTAAAATATTTACTCTCACTACAAGTAACACTTAAGCCAATTAACTGAAAGGGATTCGTTTACTCTGTGCATTAGTTAGGGTCAGTGTCACTCTTTACCTGTGCAGTCAGCCACCACGGCTGGTGGGAATGCTTCAGTCCCAGCTATTTCTTCACAGCATGTGGTGGGTTCCCCCTGCTCTGATCAGACTTTGCCCACTGCAAGTTTGGGCTTTGCTGCTCCTTTGGGAAGGAGAACAAATGCAGCTCCTGGCGTTGTGGTGAGGAAGCACCCGGGAGCCCCAGTGAGAACTTGGCAGGCCCAGAGCAGCAGCCGGCTGCAGACAAACCATTCACTAAACCAGTTAATGTCTTTCTGATGCTCGTGTGGGTGGGTTGGGCTGTTACCCGGCAACAAGCTGGAAAACCTCCCAAAACCAGGACAGCCTTTGTCTGACTGACTCTCCAGGGATCTGGGCCAGGAGAGACCCTTCACATCCTCCCCAGTTAGCACTGAGTGCAGCAAGAATTGGAGGGTGGGAGCAGGGCAGAGCCAGGACAATCCTGAACAGGGAGAGCTGCAATAAGCCTCAGTTGCCTTTGGGGTCCACGATGGCATTTCTGTCCCCACACAGCCGTCCTCATCTCCCCTCTCTTCCCCTCTCCACCTTCCAGCCGGAAGCATCCCAGGAATATCTTCCTCACAAGAAACCAAAAGAGCAAAGCTCATGACCCAACCCTGGACCTGTAATTTCTGCACTGTTTACTTATGGTGTGGGCTTTACTGCTCTTGGCCTCCGTTTGGGAAAACCAAGCTGGCCGCGGGTCCCCGGGCAGCTCCAAGCTTCCTGCCCACCCACTGCTGGGGCTCTGCCCCACGCCAGGGGGGCGAGGAGGACAGAGAGAAAGAAGAACGCTGGAAAAGCTGCAGAGCTTCAGGGCACTTTGTGCTAGAAAGCAGAGCAGGAGGGGTGGGGGGAAAAAAATAATAAATGAATCGAAGGGAACTCTTACAATGCTGCAGGGCAGGTTTGAGCTGCAGCAGATAAGAGCAGGCGCAGGGACAGATGCGCACTGGCGCTGCTGCAATGCTGCACGGCGGGTCAGGGAGTGCTGCAGGCAGGACAGGGTGGGGGACACTGGTGGAGCCTCTCCCCCACACACTCCCATAGCTCCTGCTAGAAGCTGTGGGAGGGCAGAGCGAGGCCAAGCCATGCTTCTGGCTGCTTTCCCTTCTGCAGTGCCCTGGTTTGCTTTCGCCAGGAGTTTGCTTTCGTCATCAGCTCAGAAAGAAAATGAAAAAGCAGTGGTTTTTTAAGGAAGAAAATGGGGAGAAAGTTTCAAGGCAGCTCTGGTGAGACCCATGGCACAGCCTCTGTTCTCTGCCCGGGTCCCTGCAGGGCTCTACAGCCGGGAGGCTGCAGCCAGACACAGCAATGCGAGGCGGCCGCCCGCAGCCCTGTCAGCTGCTCAGAAACGCAGCCTCGGTTTCAGTTCCACAGCCAGCTGTTCATGTTGACATCACATGAAAGCCAAAGCTTTCTCCAAGAGAGGAGGCAAGATCGCAGCCAGCTGTGAGCTGGGATCCTGGGATCGGCTGCGGCTCCTGCCCAGCTGCAGCCTTTGGAGGTGGCAGGGTCCATACATCATGGCAGAGCCGCAGCTGCTGCCAGCCTGCAGAGATTTCCCCTTCTCCTTCCCTTTTTCAGGGCCAGATTCCAGGAATCAGGTGGTTACATGAGATGGAGATTTAGATGTCAAAACGAAATGAGCAAGCTGGGTTTCCCCCTGCATCTCAGACACTCAGCGGCTGGGGCGCTCCCGTTCCCTGCAGGCAGTTGGTACCACCCCAGAGGCAGTGGCTTAAGAAGGGGTACAAATGCGAGTCCCTCTTTTCTCAGCTGACACCAGCAAAATTTGACTGTGATGCTTGGATTGGATGCTGTGAAGATATCCAGCTGGAAAAGATGGGCAGGGAGGAGAGCTTAGAGATACAAGGCACAAATAGGCCCAAGGAGTCAGACAGGATACTGGAAAATAGCCTTAAACATTTGCAGCAGAAGGCTCCTGCCTTTCAGGCTCTCTCTTACGATTACAGCACCAGTGGCTGGGGATGGGAGTGTGGACACGACTGGAACACCTAGGGAAGTGGATGCCAAGGATCCACCATGCAATGCTGCAGGCCAATAAGCTGCTGCTGTCCTCTCCATTGTCCCCAACCAGATTGCTCACCCTTACCCAGAGGCTGCATCCACCTGCAAGGACTTTTCCTGCACCCTGCAAGGACTGTCCTGCTTTGCAGCACCAGCTCCAGAGGTGCAAGGGCTGATAGCTGGATGGGGCCAGAGTAAGCATTTGTGCAGTGTTTATCACACCCAGTACCCATCCCACCCAGGACCACAGCAAGTGAGGGAGGGCAGGAGAAGGTTTCTGATCTGGGAAGGGAAGACAAAGCCACATCCACAGCAGGATTCCTTCTGGAGCAGGAATGGGTCATCACGGAGTGGCTGCTCACAGCTCAAGCAGCACAGCCCAGAGTCACACGCCTGGCAGACCCCAAAATCCCCACGGAGCAGGCCACAGACACCACAGCCACTCGCATCCAGCCTGGGCACAGACATGCCGTAAGTGCTACTGTAATATAAAGAACTGATCCTAAGGTGCCTTGGGGGCCATAAAGGCCTCAATTGTTAGCTCCTTGGGTCAGAGCCCACCTCTTTACTACATGTTTGTACAAGGACTACTCTAATGGGGCGCTGAGCCGCAATTGGGGTCCTGAAGTGCTATTGTAATACAAATACTAATCATGCAATAGCTGTTATACAAGCAGCCCCTGCTCAGGGCTGAGCTCTGAAGGCTCATAAACCGGGCAAGACTCTATTGAAGTCAACAGGAGCTTGGCCCATGCGCGGGGAGCTGGATCAGAGCTGTTCAGCCAACCCTGCGGCTGTGAAATTCCAGTTTAATTCTGCATGTGTGCGTGCTCCTATGCGTGTGTGCACACACAGGCTGAGCCCATCGCTGGTGAGGAGCCTGAGCTCTGAGACACGCTGCTGGTAGAGCTGGGGTGGGGAGGGGAGCTCTTTCTTCATTAAAACAGAGTCAGGTTTATAAGAGGCTCCATAAAACTCGTTTGAAATAAGAAAGAACAGCAACTATAGGTAGGAGGAAGGGAAACCAACTTCCAAATTCACATGTCTAATTAATTACCTGCCTAGGAGCTGCTCTCAGTTTTCAGTGACTAAAACATTTTACAGGGAGAAAGTCTGAGAGCTTGGTCTGTGCAGCTTATGAGCACTGCAACCACAGCACGCCGGGAGCGGAGATGCAATAACGCAGCTCTTCAGCATGACAGAGAGAGCTGTGACCGGCTCCAAGGGCTGCCCAAGCCAGACAGATGCAGCCATTCAGCCTGGAAATAAGTAAAATTTTAACAAGGCCATAGCTCTGACTCGAGGAAACCCACAGGCTGAATAACACGTGGCCATCCTGAGACAAGCGTGTGCAGAAAACACCCACGTGGAGCCAGGGCTTCAGAGGTACCAGCGCAAGCAACCAGCGTGGGGGCAGCCTGGCCCCATCCCCTGCCCTGTGAACTGGCACCACCTCCATCATTCTCCTTAAACACCCCACTGAGATCTGCAACCCATAGAGTTCAGATCCATGATCCAATTTGCCAGCGTTTCAGGGAACTGGTTTCAAAGAATCATAGAATCAACCAGGTTGGAAGAGACCTCCATGATCATCCAGTCCAACCTAGCACCTGGCCCTCTCCAATCAACTATACCATGATCAGTCCAACCTATCACCCAGCTCTATCCAATCAACTAGACCATGGCACTAAGTGCCTCATCCAGTCTTCTTGAACACCTACAGGAGGCCTACAGGAGGCTGGGGAGGGACAAGGTCTTGTAATGACAGAATGAGGAGGAATGGGTTTGAACTGGAAGAGGGGAGATTCAAACTAGATATTAGGAAAGGCTTCTTTACAGTGAGGGTGGTGAGACACTGGCACAGGTTGCCCAGGGAGGCTGTGGATGCTCCCTCCCTGGAGGTGTTCAAGGTCAGGCTGGATGAGGCCTTGACCGACCTGTTCTAGTGGGAGGTGTCCCTGCCTATGGCAGGGCATTGGAACTGGATGAGCTTTGAGGTCCCTTCCAACTTAAACCATTCTATGATTCCATGACCTCCAGGGACAGCGACTCCACCACCTCCCTGGGCAGCCCATGACAAATCCCTCTCCCTATGAAGAGCTTCTTCCTAATATCCAACCTATACCTGCCCTGGCACAACTTGAGACTGTGCCCTCTCATTCTGTTGCTGGTTACTTGGAAGAAGAGACCAACCCCACCTGGCTACAGCCCCCTTCAGTTAGTTGTAGACAGCAATGAGGTCATAGAATGGTCAGGGCTGGAAGGGACCTCCAGAGGTCATCCAGCCCTGCATCCCTGCAGTGAGCAGGGACATCCCCACTAGCCCAGGTCACCCAGGTCCCCATCAATCCTCATCTCAAATGTATCCAGGGAAGAGGCCTCAACCACCTCCCTGGGCAACCTGTTCCAGTGCTCCACCACCCTCATAGTAAAGAACTTGTTCCTAACATCCAATCCAAATCTGCTCTTCTCAAGCTTGAACCCACTGCCCCTCGTCCTAACACTGCAGGCCTTTGTAAACAGCTTTTAAAAATCAGATTGTCAGGGGCTGGAAGGGACCTCCAAAGCTCATCCAGTCCAACCCCCCTGCCAGAGCAGCATCACCCAGAGCAGATCACACAGGAACAAGTCCAGGCAGGTTTGGAATATCTCCAGAGAGGGAGACTCCACAACCCCCCTGGTCAGTCTGTTCCAGTGCTCTGTCACCCTCACAGGGAAAAAATCCTCCTCATGTTTAAATGAAGCATCCTATGCTTCAGGAGTCCCCAGCCTAGAGTTTCCTTTGATACAAGGTGAAGTTTCTCACTACTGGGAAGGATTTAATCCTTAGTGCTCAAGGTGGCAGCTCCAATGTGGTCCTCCAGCTCAGGCTGGGTGGGACAGGCTTCCCATCCAGCAACCCTGCCAGGTCCCCTGCACACCTCTAGATGCAGCAGAGAGAAAAGGAAAGATAAAAGCTTTAAGTCTGATTCTGCTTCGCCCCAAGGTGGGGATTAATCACACACGTTCTTTGGGCACAAACCAACTATCACCAAGCAAAGTCTCACTCCATAAATTTTAAACTGCTAATAATAAGGCTGGACAGGAGTTTTAAAGCTTCAGTAGACAGTTTACAATTAACCTACTCCTGTCAGCTGGAAAATCACCTTACAATGCGATTCCTGTCCACGTCTGCCTCACTTGGAGTGAAAAACTGCTTCTGGAACACAGTATCGTGCAAAGCCAGAAGGAAGGCCTGAAGGGCAGAGTTTCAGCCCAGACCTGACCTGAATTTCTCTTGATGTTGAGGCAGATTTTCACCAGGCTGCCAGCCCAGCCCTTGAGAGCTGGAAATCAGTCTCCTCAAATTCTCAAGCTCTTTGAACTCCTGCCAGTCAAGTTTTCATCGCCTGCTCTGAAGGGACAAAAGCCTGGCACAACACACCTTTGATTTAGCAGTTGGAGTGCAGGTGAGGAAGAAGATGATGCACATTTTGAAGCCCCAAGCTGCCTGACATGCACAGGGGAAAATAACCCAAACCCATCATGCCACAGAGCACAGGAACATGCCCACTGCACCTGCCCTATTGCCTGCTGACTCACCATAGGCTTTTTCCAAGCTGGGAGGTAAACTCCCTAAGTTGGAGCCATGATCCCAGTGGTTAGCTTCTGACTGAGCCAAGCTACACCAGGTACACCCAGACCTCCCTGTGGTGTGATGATGGGATAGAATCATAGAATCAAGCAGGTCGGAAGAGATCTCCAAGCTCATCCAGTCCAACCTAGCACCCAGCCCTAGACAATCAACCAGACCATGGCACTAAGTGCCTTATCCAGGCTGTTCTTCAACACCTCCAGGGACGGTGACTCCACCACCTCCCTGGGCAGCCCATTCCAATGCCAATCACTCTCTCTGACAACAACTTCCTCTTAATATCCAGCCTAGACCTCCCCCAGCACAATTTGAGACTGTGTCCCCTTCTTCTGTTGCTGGTTACCTAGCAGAAGAGACCAACCCCACCTGGCTACAGCCTCCCTTCAGGTAGTTGTAGACAGCAATGAGGTCTGCCCTGAGCCTCCTCTTCTCCAGGCTGCACACCCCCAGCTCCCTCAGCCTCTCCTCACAGGGCTGTGTTCCAGGCCCCTCAACAGTTTTGTTGCCCTTCTCTGGGCACATTCCAGTACCTCAACATCTCTCTTGAATTGAGGGCCCCAGAACTGGACACTCAAGGTGTGGCCTGACCAGTGCTGAGTACAGGGGTAGAATAACCTCCTTTGTCCTACTGGCCACACTGCTCCTGATCCAGGCCAGGATGCCATTGGCTCTCGTGACCACCTGGTCACACTGCTGGCTCATGTTCAGCTACTCTCTATCAGCACCCTCCGCTCCCTCTGTGCCTGGCTGCTCTCAGCCACTCTGTCCCCAGCCTGTAGCACTGCCTGGGGTTGTAGCCAGTGTGTGGAACCCTGAACTTGGCCTTGTTAAATCTCATCCCATTGGCCTCTGCCCACCCATCCAGCCTGGCCAAGTCCCTCTGCAGGGCTCTCCTACCCTCCAACAGATCCACAGCTGCTCCTAGCTTGATGTCATCTGCAAACTTACTGATGCTGGACTCAGTCCACTATCACAGATCATCAACAAAGATATTGAACAGGACTGGGCCCAGCACTGTGACTCAACTGTGTCTGATACCCTCATCTCCCTCTTTTACCAGCTCACTCACAACTTTTTCAAGATAAGGAGACACTGTGAAGCAAGCACTGAGTCTCTTTGGTGACTAACACTTGCATTTAGGGAAGCTTTCACATCCAAAACATGCTACGTGGAACTTGCGACCTCACAGACCACAACTTTGACTTTGGTCCCTTGTCTCTGGCCATAGCCAGAAGGTGAAGCTTCTAAAAGGTCCCATCTGAAATATCTTTTGGAAAACCCCAATGGTGAAATGCATTCACGAGGAGTAAGTTGAGGGGTGGGGAGTGAAAGAGGAGGGTGAGGGGGGAAGGCACCCAGTCATTTTCTGTGCTTAAAAGGCAAATTTTATTCCTCTAGAAACTTGGAAGCAAATGTGGCGTTGCTATGGTTTCACACCCACTGGCTGGAAATGACAATATTAGCAGGGTGACCTGGTAATTAGAAACTGTGCCCCCAGGTCAGACTGGGGAGAAAATAAAGAGAGATTAGGGAGTCCTAAAGACACAGCATAATGCTGCGGGCTCCTGGGCTCCCTACCTTTTATAACCAGCCCATTTAAATGCAGATTATGACTTTCCACCTGGGGCTGCTAATCTGTCTCACAGCCAGATCAAACAATAAGGCATCTCTCCACACTGTGGGGCCAGGGTGCTTTGGAGCTCAGTCTGTCATCAGGTCTGTCAGTCTGTCTATCCCCCTTTTCTCAGGGTAAAACTCAAAGTTTCTCAGTCGCAGATGATTATTTTTCCACCCTGGATGTTTATGTCCTCCTCCTCTCCCTCCCCCAGACCCCAAGGATTTGGAGCAAACCAGGCTCAGATTTTCCTCTTGGTGATGTAAACCAAGGGGGAGCAATCAAGCTCATTAGCACTGGGCTGGCACGCACTCAATTTAGGGAGGGGAAGGATTATGCACTGGCACTGAGATAGCAGGAGGGTGATTTCAAGGAAGCAGGTGGCTCCTCTTAGCCCAGCATCTCTATAATGGCATGAGGAAGACTTGAGTGCCTATAGTCACTCTCAGCCCAGCAGTTTCTACTGCTGTAACTGGGTGAGGGTGGCCAGACAGATGTCATCCCCATGGGAGCGACCTGACCTAGCACCTGGGCAATCCCATGACAATAAAATGTCTTGTGGGAACTCACAGCATCAGTGTCATAGAATCAGGGACTGGCTTGACTCAGAAAGGACAGTGTAAGATCACCTAGTCCAAGCCCCTGCAATCAACAGGGACATCTGCAACCAGAGTCCTGCCCAACCTGACCTGGAATGTTCCACAGATGGAGCATCTACCAGCTCTCTGGGCAGCCTGAGCCAATGTCTCACCAAATTCATGGTAGAATATTTTTTCCTTAGATCTTGTCTAAATCTCACTCTTTTGATTGAAACCCATCACCTCTTGTCCTGCTGCAAGTGTCAAAAGTGTTCTCCAGAACATGCTTCGTACTAAAGGATGGGAAGAGAAACCCTATGTCTGAAACACTGTGTGAGTACTGCCTTCAGTTTTGGGCTTCCCAGTTTAACAGGGACAGGGATTTGCTGAAGAAGGTCCAGTGGAGGGCTAGGAGGATGATGAGGGGTCTGGAGCACTGCCTGATGAGAAGAGGCTGAGGGACCTGGGGCTTTTTAGACTGGAGAAGAGAAGACTGAGAGGGGATTTAATCAATGTTTATAAACACCTGAGGATTGGGAGTCAGGAGCCGGGGGGCAGGCTCTGCTCACTTGCTCCCTGGGATAGGACAAGGAGCAATGGATGGAAGCTGCAGCACAGGAGGTTCCACCTCTACATGAGGGGGAACTTCTTTACTGTAAGGGTCCCAGAGCACTGGCACAGGCTGCCCAGAGAGGTTGTGGATTCTCCTTCTCTGGAGACTTTCCAGGCCTGTCTGGATGTATTCCTCTGTGACCTGAGCTATAGGTATGGTCCTGCTCTAGCAGGAGAGTTGGACTCAATCTCTTTAGGTCCCTTCCACCCCCTGACATCCTATGATCCTGTGAAATTGTGCCAGGAGAAGTTTCTGTCCTAAAAGAGTGGTCAGGCATGGGAACGGCCTGCCCAGGGAGGTGGTGGAGTCACCATCTCTGGAGGTGCTCAGAAAACAAGTAGACTCTGGGACATGGTTCAGTGGCCACGGTCCCTTCCATCCCCTGCCATCCTGTAAATCCTATGAAACAGGGTGGGATACCTTCACATCAAAGCAAGAGAAAGTCTCCAGCTCTAGCACTTTTTCTGGTCCCCAGCTTACCTTAACCATCTGCCTGACAGCCCTTTGGCATGCAGAAATACCCAAGCAGTCCTATCTAAGCCAAGTTCACTCCTGCCACTCTCAGCAGAAGGTTGTCTAACCCAGGGTCTGAACGAGGGGAAAGCAGCGAAGGTGGTTTCAGCTGTGTTCTCTTTGGTGGCAGCTGCTGGTGGTGGCTGGCTGGAGACTGTCCTCACCCAGGACTTGCACTGGTATACAAGAAGGGTAGAAAGAAACAAGGCAGAAGTAATCCCTGCAAGCTGGACATTTAAAAATGCAACCCCCGTTTGAAACGCCGCCCGAGTGGGTAATGCCAGTGTCATTAAAGCCAGATGACTGCAGCAACACCAACTGGGAGTGAAAGGTTTAAGCTCCTTAGACTCTTGCACCTGGCACTTTAATGCTCTTCATTTTCAGTCAGTGAGAGAGAGCACTTCAATGGGGGCTAATAACAGCACCACACACTTAGCAGCCTCCGTCCATGTGTCTGTCGTACATTTTCTCACAACCCAGAGCAGGTGTCAGGTGCGTGGCCACTGGGCACCTTCTGCAGCTCTTCAGAGAGACAGGAATGCTGTCTGCTTTTCTGAAGATGACAGACTTAAGGCCTCAAGACCTAGTTTGTCCTACCATGAACCTGTGATATGCCCTGGTGTGAGATGTGGGTCCTCACAATCTTGTCTTGAATGGATAGTTATCATCTTTGTCACTTTGTGGTCTTGGTCCATCCATGATCAATTTCAAACATTCCCTCTTCCAGAGCCATCTCAACCTTCTCAAAGTAGGAGAAAAAGAGAAAACAATGCCCAGAAGACTCAAGACAGCTGAAGATGCTCTCTTCCTCCTGCATCCCACTCTTTGCAAAACTCTCTAAGGAAATACAGGAGCAAAAAGCCAACAAGGCATCCTGGAAAAGATATCCTTGGGAAGAGCAGTCTCTGGATGTAGCTGTGGCCAGTAGCTGGCTCTGGGTGTAGCTGTGACCTTCATTTGCAGCTGCCTTTTCTTCAGTGGTAAATTAGTGATTGCTCCTTGCAGCTATGCTGCAGTATTAAAAGAAGGACGATGAATGAGTGCTGGAATGTGAGACACTGGGAACACAGAAGGAGCAAAATTGGATCCCCTAAGCTTTCCCATGCACACCTCTGGCACCCAGGCAAATCTGAGCTCTTATGTGCCTCAGTTTCTCCCCCTGCTTGCCCACACATGATGCAGCTGCACTGCTCTGCAAGACCAACTCTTAGTTGACACCTGGGAACAAGAGGGACCTGACTTTGCAGAAGATCACTGCAGATATCAGCACTGCAGGAGTCATTTCAGTCATCCCAACTGCCAACACAGGCACATTAAACCACACATGGTTTAATGGCCATGGTGGTCAGTTGGACTTGGTGATCTTAGAAGCCTTTTCCAACCCAAACAATTCTATGATTCGATGATCTCTTAAGTAGTGAGAAAAGACCCCAGTAAAAAGCCCAAAGCGAGCGTTATTAGCCTCATACTTGCCTTCCTCAACCCCTCTGCTGCCTTTCCTCGGCCCCAGTCCTCCTCCCCTCCCCAACTGTCATGGTTTATTTTGTTTGGGTGGGTTTTCTTTTTCTCCTCTCTCCCCCCACCCCTCGCAAACAGATAGTTTTCCCATGGAGATCCAGGCGCTCTGTGCCCATTAGCATCCTCCTGCATAATTAGAGCCCGAGGCATTGTCATGCAAAGCAGCCTCGGATGACAACACTTCAGCCTGGACGACGCAGAAATGCTGCGAGGAAGTTTCTCACACTGGTTTTAGCCAAGGCAGAGTGGCCTGTGCATGGGTTTGAGATTTTAATTAATCGATGGGTGCTGGGATCCCTCTGCAGTCCTGCCGCTGAGTGAGCCAGAGAGCCCCAGCTCCCCACCCCCACCCATGGGCTTCACATTGCTGCCCAATACTTTCAGCTCGTTAAAATAAACTGAACCCCCCTCACCCCAGGCAGCCAAGGGGATGGCAAGGCTCAATCAGGGTCTCAGTCACAGCAGCATGGCTCTGCTGGGCTCTGTCCTCACTGCTCTGCCTAACAGCTCGCACGCAGCCAAAAAGGCTCAAAAAGCTTTTTCTGCTCCAGGGGTCACCTGCTGGCTCCATGAGCATGGCTTGCTCTAGCTGGAGACTGGTGGTATCCCTTGGGAGAGATCATGCAGCATGATGATGGCTGGGGGAAGATGGGTTAGCTGGCCCAGGGCAACTCATCAAAGACAGGCTGGATGCTGACTCCTGCTCAGCCAAGCTCACCCTCTCCCAAAACCTTCCCCTTCCCAGCTGCTGCCTCCCCCACTCCTTCAGCAGCAGATGTGAGCTGGTGGATGTATGTGAAGGCAGAAGGACATAGCCACATCTTCCCCAGGGCTAGAAATGCTATAAATTAGGAGGAGCAGATTTTCAAATACCTTCAGCAAAGCCAGAGGAAAACATCCCTGTCTACCTACCCCACTGAGAACAGCCACATTCGCCATATGGCAGAGCAAAAGATCAGCTCATAAAGGGAGAATAAAGGTAAAATCACAAGCAGGCTCTAAGAAATACCCAAGTCCCATTTTCAGAAGGGATTTAACTTCTTAAGGGGCAAAGTCCCATTCTCTTGCAGTGGGATTTGCACACCATGTGCTACAGTCACTTTTGCAAAGAGTTTAAGAGCCTCCAGCTGGAAGATTTTGCTCCGAGGGAGAACATTTAGAAGCATTTCATCACCAACCAAACCACCCACCCACCTCCCCCGACAAAATGCTCACTGCAAAAGAACACAGCACTTCTGGTCCCCCCTGCCCCACACCTGCCTGGAAAGGGTTGCTTTCCAGCACTTTGCAGGCCAGCCTAAGCTGCCTGTGGCTGCTGAGTTTTTCATTTCCATGACTTTCAGGTTTGATTTTGGTTGGAGGGGGCTTTGGCCCACGACTAAGAAGCACCAGGACTCCTCTCAGACAATGGATCCAAGACTTGCTCCGGGCTGCCTGCAGCATGCTCAGCCTGGATGCTGGCAGTGAGGTGGATGGTGCCCAGCCCAGGCAATGCCTCCCTCCAGCCAGGAACTCACTCTGCCCTGCCTGCTCATGGTAGCACTATGCTCTGCTGAGCTCTGTCCTTATCCCCTGTGTCACTGCAAAGGTGCAGGCAACCTCAAGGCCTGCATCAAGCTCCACTTGCATCCTTCCTGCCTTACCAGCAGGGTTTGAACAGGTACTTTGTGCACAGCTGTTTCGAAATAGAGCTGCCCCTTCTCAAAACGGCAGCACGGGCACACAGGCAGCCTCTCTCCTGCCAGCTCACTCCCTACGGTGCACCCCTGTGAGACTGCCAACCACTGAAGTGGCAAAGTGGGCTCCTCCATGCCCATCAAACACAACAAAGCAAACCCCAGATCCTGCCTTCACAGCCACGTATCTTATCCTGGAGTGCTGCCCGAACCTCCAGTGAGACTAGCAGCTCCCTGTGGGGCTAGGGAGGGGGGACCGGTGCTGCAGCAAGAGCTGACTTGAGGCAGAGAGCCATGACTGAGCCTTCATTCCCCTCCCTGAGATCTAGTAAAAAGCCACCAGCAAGAGCCACCAAAACTTGAAGAAGCTCCTCAGTTCAGAGCAGCTTTGGGCAGCACAGCTGAGTAATTGAAATGTGGTGAAACAATCTGGGATGCTCCTGGGAAGGTCAGAGATTAATACACCTGGCAGGTCTAATCCTTCCTTGAAGCAGCACCCTGCAAACACTTCACTCCCCAGACATGAACTCCTCTGCTCCCCCACCAGCTGACGTGCACCTTGGCACCGAGGTTTCAACGTCTTTTCATATCCCTTGAGGTGCTTTGCCAGCGTTTTCTGCAACAGTAACAAGAAGTCTTTTGATACAGGAATTTCAGAGAGAAGCTGTGGCAAACGAGGACTGTGGGGAAGGGCAGCATCTGTTTTGAACCACTCCTGGTTATTACTTTCATCATTCTTCACCCTCCCTCACGAGCAATTCCTGCTCGGCAAAGGACAAGGTTGCAAGCATCGTTCACATATAGCACAGGAGGCTTCCCAAGGCATGCCAGACAGGACCTGAGCATCCCAGAGCTTCCCACCCTTCACACCACAAGCATCACCCTGACTCAGGATCCTACTGCAGCAGGCTGACTCACTGCAGTTGCGGTCTCAGGGGTGGTGTTTGGAACATTTCTGAGGTGTCCTGGGATTAACTGTTAAATTCTAAGATCTGCTCTTTGGTTTCGCCCTGGGAATTCATCCTCCCTCAAAGCAAAGCCCAAAGCAGTGGCATTTAAAACGCGGCAGCAAAAGCAAGCAGGCGTGAGTCAGCAGGGGGAGGATGGGGATGTCTCCTGACCACATCCCCAGAGGATGCCAACACCCCATATGTCTGGCTGGTTGACCTCACAGCGCTGTGCCGGTCACAAAACCAGTGGATGCAGCCAAAAATACAGCTGAGGGCCACCCTGGAAAGCCGTGGGTCATTACAGGATCTGGTACTCATTAACAGTCCCACAGGGCTCCGTGTGCTTGCGGAACTTCCCCCTGAGTGACCCTTCCCTGAAGGAGAACAGAGGAAAAACCAGCAGTGAAGGAGCCGAGGGTGATCCAAGCATCCGTGTGCCACCTCCCTGCATCCTCTGCCGCTCCCACCCACCCTAAAGTGCTGAGAGCTCGGCCGAGGGGACACCGTGACCAGCCTAATGCTGATTGACTGCTGAATGCCACGGCCGGCGGTGGGGCTGCCTGGTGGGCGCACGCATTGGACACGGTGCTGGAGCAGCAGAGAGGAGATCGCCTCAGCCACAAGACATCGAACAAAAAAACGAGACGGATCCGCTCTGAAGGTGGCATCGTTTTGTTCAGCCATCTCCAGGGGCTTTGTGCTCTGCTCGCCACACGCAGGCAGCCCTCAAACTGCCCAGCACCACGCCGGCGGGCCGCAGGAAGCCCCCCACCTCTGCAGATGCTCGGGGGCCGGGGAGGTCAGGCAGCGCTCCTGGCTGGAGCTCCCCAGCGTGTTTGCTTTGCCTGCCCCTAGACCCTGCCACAGTGAGGCAGGCAGAGTCAGCAGCCGCGGCTGACCCAGCCGGTGACCCGTAACCAGCCCGGCCCAGTCCCTGATTGCAACCTTCTGAAGGGGGCAGCAAGCTTAATGCGCTCCTCCAGGATGGGGAATGTGCCCAGGGGAGCTGCCAGCAGCGCTTGCCCCCTAGGTTTGGGTGGTTTGGTTGGTTTGGTTGACAGGAGCTTCCTGCAAAGGCAGGCGAGGAAGAACAGCACAGAAGGCAGCAGGGCACAGCACCCAGGTGCAGATCTCAGAGTATTTCCTAGGCAAAAATTCAGCCAACGTGGTAGCCAAATCCTTGGCGGGGAGGGTGAGGGCATTGCCTCTCCCCCAGCTATCCAGAGCAACAATGGAGTGGGACAAGGCTACAATGGCACCTCAGATCACACCTGTCCAGGAGCAGCCACTCTAGGCCAGATGGCAGCAGAGCCACAGAGCCAACCCATGTTTGCTGCCCATACCTGCTCCTGCAGATTGCCTTCACTGGGCCACCACACAGGGGAGGTGACGGCTAGCGAAGTATCCTAGAAATGTCTCCAGTTCCCTGGGACACTTTTCCAGTTGCCTGACAGGAGATCATTATCCCTTACACAGCTCTTTGCTTTTTTTTTTTAGCAGTTCTTCACCCACTGTATCTTTGTTTTCCTTCCAGCAAGGTTTCTTGCCTGGCAAGTGATTTTGCAGCAGGACAAGAACTCACTGGAGTAGATCATATACACTCACATCTCACCAAGAGGCAGAAGGAGGATGGAAGATAGAGTAGAACCACCCAAATTCCCCACATAGAATCACAGAATCAACCAAGTTGGAAGAGACCTCCAAGATCATCCAGGCCAACCTAGCACCCAGCCCTGTCCAGTCAACTAGACCATGGCACTAAGTGCCCCATCCAGTCTTTTCTTGAACACCCCCAGGGATGGTGACTCCACCACCTCCCTGGGCAGCCCATTCCAATGCCAATCACTCTCTGGCAAGAACTTCCTCCTAACATCCAGCCTAGACCCCTGCTCCCCAGCACAACTTGAGACTGTGTCCCCTTGTTCTATTGCTGGTTGCCTGGGAGAAGAGACATCCCTCTAGCCCACTGGTCTCTTTTCCATTCATCTTAGAAAGTGAAAATATAGCCCAGAGAAGCTAAATGTTCCCTGAAGTTAAACCTCCAGCACACTTCAACTTCCAGCAGTTCAGCAAATGACAACTCCGTGTTTAGACTTTCTCCTAATTCATATTTTATGCAGGCCTCTCATAATCCATACTCAATCCATCTTCCTTCTTATTTGTTTTCTCTTTCACCCCCTTCCTTTTTTTTTTTCTTTTTCTTTTAACCTGTTTAATCCTTTTAAGTTCAAGGATTTGAAAAGTAAATACTATAAAAGATGAAAGGTGCGTTGGAGGAAATCAACTTTGATAAGAGGCTTTTATGGCTTGTAAACCTTATTCCGGCCCTTTGGCTTGAAAGGCAACTCTAATTTTAAGAGCTTTATGCAAGATTCACGTTGAGCTTGGTGGGGAAAAAAAGTAATTATAGCAGCCTAGAAATGATGGGCACCTGACTGAGGGTCTTCTCATCACAGCACGCTGAAGGCTCGCTGAACATTGGACGACCAACAACAGGACAACTCTGGGCTTTTCATTGTCAAGAATCTAAGCAACAGGCAAAGCAACTTTAAGGAGGAGGGAAAAGAAATATTAGGCATAGTAGCATAACCCTGAATAAATTGCTGCTGTGGTAGTTTCTTAGCAGCAACAAAGCAGTGCCCAGCAAGGCAACCAGAGACAGCACATCTCCAGCAGAGGAACAGAATAGAATCAACGAGTTTGGAAGAGACCTCCAAGATCAGCCAGGCCAACCTAGCACCCAGCCCTGTCCAGTCCTCATCCAGGCGAACACCCCCAGGGACGGTGACTCCACCACCTCCCTGGGCAGCCCATTCCAATGCCAATCACTCTCTCTGACAACAACTTCCTCCTAACATCCAGCCCAGACCTCCCCCAGCACAACTTGAGACTGTGTACCCTTCTTCTGTTGCTGGTTGCCTGGCAGAAGAGACCA
>WAAF01001771.1:624000-657786 GCA_013400475.1 Tricholaema leucomelas | reverse complement strand
CCAGCTCCACACCATGGCCCTGCTCTACAGGACCTCTGCCCAGGTGGAAGCAGCACTGAAGGTGTTAAACAGCGCCAGCTCCACTTCATGGATAGGCTTCAGCTTCCCAATGGCCAGGACTTGGGTGCAGTTAAGTCACAGCTTGGCAGAGCTGCTCCTGCTTGGGGCGGAAATGTGGAGAACGTGGATTGCGTAAGAGGAGTGTTTGGAGACGGAGATGTGTTGTTTGACAAACACAGGACTGCATCAGTTGTTTGAACACAGGCCACAAGACTCAAAGGGAAACATCTGAGCCGACAGACCCAAGCTCAGGCCAACACCTCTGAGTGGTGGACTTTCTGTTCCAGGTGCCCAGCGTTGAGGTGGAATTGAAGAGCCACCACCCTCTCACCTCCAGCAAACCCTCGGCACTGAGCACCACAGCAACACCATCACCCTCTTATCAGTGGGTGACTGCATCACTTCCACATGGTCTCTAGAACAGCCACTGCTCAACTTCAGACAAAGCTTTTCTGCTCTGAGAAACGAGGCTGCTTGCTCCTGAACAAGGTCCTGGCTGCAAACCACTCCAGAATGGATCACTGCTGGGGGCTGACTAATTATGCTGGGAGAGCGAGGGACTGCAATCATCATTACCTAGAATGCTTCTTGTGCAGAGACAGCTTCAGAACTAATTAGCATCACATGGGAGGATCATGCAAAGCATTATTATGAGGGAAATTAGCTGCAATCCAGAAGAGGAATACGTACTAGGAGGGAAAGGCTGGGTCCTTGGGACACTGCTCTTCCCAGATGGACGGGGAGGTTTAGTGGTGGCCAAGTGTCACAGCACTGGAGAAACACCAACTCATGAGGTGAGGGAGAGGAACTGGCTGAACATCAGGTTATCATCTTTCAAACATAGGGCTGAAGACCCATTTTAGAGGCAGGTATGAAGGGTTGGAATTCTTTAGGTGACATTTATACAGATCCCCATGGTCTCTGGAGCACAACAGCAGAAGGTTATCCCCACACCACACACAGTGCTGTGCCCTTGGCCATGTGCGTGGACAGACTGGCACCATCCCTATGCTATCTCTGTGTGCCTTGCATCCTGGGTTCCATTTCAGCTCAAGGCTTTAAGGCAAGTATTATTATTTAAGACTATAACAACCCCCCACACACACCTCCTGCAGACATATGCTGCTTCCACAGATCTCCAGAGTGAGTAAGAATTTGTAAGAATCTGAAGTTTTTGCCTGAATTTGCACCAAAAACTACCACAGAAGAATGGAAACAATAAAATTTCTACTCAGCCACCACACATCCAGGTTGGACTGGATGATCTTGGAGGTTTCTTCCAACCTGGTTGATTCTATTATTTTCCCAACAAGCTTTGGGTCAAGCCTTGCCTGTGTTTTCAGGACTGCCTGGGAGAAGGAAACTTAAACAAAACACAATCATTTTCCAACCAAGTCCAGGGCAGAGTTTAGACCTCAAGTCCTCCACGTGGTAACTTGGCCGTGGTGACAAGGAAGGATGGTGCAATGAGGTCCAGCACCCTAGCAGAGGGAATAGCTTGAGGGACTCCAAACTAGTGGGATCTGTGGGAGTTTGGCACATAGATTCTACTGCTGATGGGTTCTGATAATGAGCAACACCTTCCCCTTGCTCAGGCTGAACCTGGGCTCTCCTCTGCAGGGCAGTGGAGGCACAGACAGGGAGCAATAAACACGTTTCAAACTTCAATATTTTCCAGCCTAAATGAGCAAAACAGATATAAAGTGTGAGAAAATGTGACAAGCAAAGAAGGCAGACTTAGAGAGCCTCAGGGATTTACTCTAGCTGCTGAGAGAGCACTGAAAGGTAGATTTCTGGATCCCAGATCAGTTGGATCCCAAATCCCTTCATGCACCACTGCCCCAACCATTGGGAACTGTTCCTACCCAAGGGTGAATCCAACTGCAATTCCAGTCTCGTGGAGCCACCAAACGAATGCTACATGGGACCACCACAAATCTTCTGCTTACTCCAGGGAGGAACAGAGACTGCAGCAGCTGAAGGTGTTGAGACCCTGGAAGAAATGCCACTGGGACACACAAATCTGTTCCTGAGGAGCAGACTCTTGGAGTTCCACTTTTCCCACAGGGCTCTTGCATTGATTCCCCTCATTATTTGCTTTGGGTTTCTTTTTTACTGAGGGGAAAATCTGTTTGCAAACACTATAATGGAGCAGTTTTCACAACTGAAAAATGCTTCCAGCTGAGACTCTTTTCACCACCAATCTGACATCCCCTGCAGATCTGTAAAGCCATGAAGCATCTTGTTAGTACCCTGGACCGAAGCAGCACAGTGGGCTAGAAATTACAACAGTGAAAATGGTTCAGCTTTTTCCCATTATCCAGGCTGAAAAAATGCCAGTAAATAATAACAATAATGAAAATAATCAGGGGAAAACAGCTAAGGACTTTTCCATAACCATATGTATCAGAACTATCTTGGGAAAGACTTTCCATCTCAACCCAGATGTCAGGTGTTACACTAAAAAACCTCATCAGACCCAGGCTCAGTTATCAAGGTCCTTTCTTTCTGGAATCAACCAGCAATACAGTTACTGATTCACAGCAGTGCTAAGCAATACCCAATCTTTGGCTAATTTTCACCCAAGAAGCATTCTGGGTGAAATGAGCTGAAGCTCAGAGCCCTGCTCAGGTGGGAGTGGAAGAGGAAATGAGATACAGCGTATGCTGTACCTGTGCTGTCCCCAGCATGAGGACTGAAGACACTTTGCTGCCACTCCTGAGGAGCAGCCCTGAGGAGAGGGACTGGTGGATGAGAAGCTCAACATGAGCCAGCAGTGTGCACCTGCAGCCTAGAAAGCCAAACAGAGCTTGGGCTGCATCAGAAGTGTGGCCAGCAGGGCCAGGGAGGTGATTCTCCCTCTCTACTGCGCTCTACTGAGACCCCACCTGGAGTACTGCATCCAGTTCTGGAGCCCCTGGGACAAGAGGGATGTGGAAATGCTGGAGTGTGTCCAGAGAAGGGCCAGGAGGATGCTCAGAGGGCTGCAGCAGCTCTGCTGTGAGGACAGACTGAAAGAGTTGGGGCTGTTCAGTCTGGAGAAGAGGCTCCCAGGTGACCTTGTGGCCTTCCAGTATCTGAAGGGGGCCTACGAAAAAGCTGGGGAGGAACTTTTTAGGCTGTCAGGGAGTGACAGGACTGGGGGGAATGGAGTGAAGCTGGAAGTGAGGAGATTCAGAGTGGATGTGAGGAGGAAGTTGTTCATCATGAGAGTGGTGAGAGGCTGGAATGGGTTGCCCAGGGAGGTGGTTGAGGCCCTGTCCCTGGAGGTGTTTAAGGCCAGGCTGGATGAGGCTGTGGCCAGCTTGATCTAGGTTAGGATGTCCCTGGGCATGGCAGGGGGGTTGGAATTAGAAGATCCTTGTGGTGCCTTCCAACCCTGACTGATTCTATGATTCTATTCTATGTCTGTCTTCCAGCCAGATGGAGAAACCCCAGGAGCCATCAAGTTATGCAAAGATGAGGTGGGAGAAAAGTGGCCTCCACTCATGGGATAGAAAATCTCAAGCCTTTAGCAATGGCCAATACAATCTCTTGGTACCACAAGCATGCTCCAGCCTGCCCTGCAACAGTTCCCCTCTCCCCACACAGCAACACCAGTGGCCAACTAATGTTCCACAGGAGAACCAAACCCAGCAGCTGTTTTGTTAAGCAGCCCCACACTGCAAATGCAATTTGCTAACAGCCATCACAATGTGCCTGCAACATTTGGCCACCAGACTTGCTCTTGATTTGTTTTCAGAGGACAAACTATTGCTCAACAGCTGTCATGTAGGCCTGGTTAGCCCCCCCCTAACTAATAATAATAATAATACCACCCTACCCTAAGCACATCTCCAGGGAGATCAAGTGGTTTTTCCACTTATTTAAACACCACCAGTAGCACCAAAGGATTCTTACAAAGATTAGACCCTCTACTCACCAGCCCCACATGAAAGGAGAGGAGTCACCTCACCCCAAGGGAGCACCAGGTGCTGGGAAAAGGGTGAAGAGGAGGAAGAAGGACTGTCCTCCAAGCTGGGAGGTGCAGCACAGTGCCATAATGGGTGGCCATGGCTCAGCTGGATCTAAATTTCCAAGGTCTGAGTGCCCAGAAGAGGAGAAAGCACCTCCCTGGCTCAAAGGGCTGTTTCCAGTCAAAAGGAGCATCCAAGGGGAGCTGCCTGCACCTCCCCCCCACTGCAGTCATGCTTCCCAGACCCATCCATTCAGCGGTGAAGGAAACCATTGGGGCCAAACCAAAGAAGGAGCAGCACAGGCACTTGGGCCACACGTGCATCCTGCACGAGTCCTTGGCTGATAATTGGCCTCACCAGTCCAAGAGCTGGTTTGACTCACACAAGACCTGGAAGGGATCCAGCAGCAGGAAAATGCAGGCATGAGTTCTATGAAGGGACAGGCAAAACTCCTTTGAACTTGGTGGGCCTCTAAAACATTCTGTTTCATATATTTGGGCAAAGATTTTAATTGTAACAACTGTTTCTTGCACTTGAAGCAGTTGACATGACCTTCCCACTCTAATAAAGAGGTTGGAGAAACACAGTTGCCTATTGCCTGTCTTCCAAAGGTCTTCATGCCTCACAGCCTCACCAAGACAACACTGGTCCCAGGAGCTGTTTCATCTAACATCTCAACATGGTTTTGGGTAGGAAAAAATACCAGAAATGGGTCTCTAGATTTACTTTTGTTTTCCTCCACTGTGGCATGAAAGGACACAAGAAGAGGTAGCCCCACTCTTTATGCAAGAGTCATACCATGTCATGGGAACATCATCATCAATAAGCCAAATAACAGACTGAATTCCTCCAGAGTCGATGTGGTGAATGACTCTGCCCTGGGTTTGGGGAAGAGAAACCATAGAATGGTTTGGCATGGAAGGAACCTTTAAAGGTCATCTAGTCCAGCACTTCTCTACAGATAAGACACAGAGACACTAGAAGCCCTCTCTCAAGCCCTCCCATTAGCACAGTCATGCTAGAGGCCTTCATTTACAGACCACACAGACATTCAGCTTGGAAAAGCCCCTCAGGATCACCAAGTCCAATCCATATTCCACTCTACAAGGTTCGCCCTAAACCATATCCCCAAGCACCACATCTAAAAGCCTTTTAAACACATCCAGGGTTGGTGACTCAGCCACCCCTCTGGGCAGCTCATTCCACTGCCTGACCACTCTTGCTGTCAAAAAAAATTTCCTAATGACTAGTCTAAACCTACCCAGTCACAGTTTGAGGTTATTCCCTCTTATTCTATCACTAATTACCTGTGAGGAGAGCCCAGCAGCAGCCTCTCCACAACCTCCTTTCAGGTAGCTGTAGACAGCAAAGAAGTCTCCCCTCAACGTCCTCCTTTTCAAAGTAACCAGCCCCAGCTCCCTCGGTTGCTTTCCTCTGTTTCTCCCTAGGTCATCCAATAAGAAAGGTCAGAGCTGCCTCACCTGGCTGTGAAGCCTGCCCACAGGCCACTGCATGTGGCATCTACTCATCCTTCAGGACTTGGGCAGGTTCACAGAATCATAGAATCAAAAAGGTTGGAAGAGACCTCCAAGCTCAGCCAGGCCAACCTAGCACCCAGCCCTAGACAATCAACCAGACCATGGCACTAAGTGCCTCATCCAGGCTGTTCTTCAACACCTCCCTGGGCAGCCCATTCCAATGCCAATCACTCTCTCTGACAACAACTTCCTCCTAACATCCAGCCTAGACCTCCCCTGGCACAATTGCCTGGCAGAAGAGACCAACCCCACCTGACTACAGCCTCCCTTCAGGTAGTTCTAGACAGCAATGAGGTCTGCCCTGAGCCTCCTCTTCTGCAGGCTGCACACCCCCAGCTCCCTCAGCCTCTCCTCACAGGGCTGTGCTCCAGGCCCCTCACCAACTTTGTGGCCCTTCTCTGGACACCTTCCAGCAACTCAACATCTCTCCTGAATTAAGGAGCCCAGCACTCAAGGTATAGCCTGGCCAGTGCTGAGTACAGGAGAAGAATAACCTCCCTTGTCCTGCTGGCCACACTGCTCCTGATCCAGGCCAGGATGCCATTGGCTCTCTTGGCCACCTGGTCACACTGCTGGCTTATCTTCAGCTACTCTCTGCCAGCACCCCCAGGTCCCTTTCTGCCTGGCTGCTCTCCAGCCACTCTGTCCCCAGCCTGTAGCACTGCTTGGCATTGCTGTGGCCACATATGGTCCTGGTTCTTCCCCAGAAACCATTGCCATGTTCCCACAGTGACTCTGCAGACAGCATGTGCCACAGTGCCTCGTACCAACACCAACCTCCACGGAACCGCCAGAAAAATAAAAGTACCCCCCAAAAAAAAGTTCAAAGATTTTATGGAGGCAATAATGAGCCTTTTCTCCTAAATTAAAACCCTTTTCTCCCCTTCTCCAGCACAGCAGGACTGAGACTATCCCCAAGTCTGATAAATAAACCATGCTTTCATGCCAAGAAGGCCACATGTTTACATAGGTATCTCGGGCAACGTTTCAAACGCTCTTTTAATTAGCAGAAGTTTCCAAAGCCTGAAGTTAACACCCAAACTTTCTTCACGTAGGTGCCACTGTTGCCAAATTAGCAGAGGTGACACCATGCTGGCTTTTTTTTACAGTAGATCCCAGAGGAGGTTGAGTCCCTATAAGTCTCTACAGGCTCCCAGCAGGGCATAATGGTGACTGCGGCTTCAAGCGGTGAGAAAGACAGCGGCGAGGAGAAGTCAACCCCATATTGTAGCAATCTTCTCTTCCCGGTCATTAATTGTATCCTGCTGGTGCAGGCCTCTTGCAGTCTGGTCCTAAAGCATGTCAAACACACTTCCCTCCTCCAAACACTTGTTAAAGAGGCTTTAACCTCCTCACTCCTGAGTCCCAGAGAAGTCTGCTGAGTCAAAGGAAAGAAGGCAGAGAAGAAGTCCAGGGGAGCAGGACTCAGAGGTCACCAGCCAGCATGAACCTCAAGTGCCTAACTTCCTTCTTTTGCAGGGAAAAAATGGGGAGGGAAGGGGGCAGATGCCTTTGCTGGGATGAACACTGGTGGGAACCCACTCCTGCTTCTCAGCTTTGGGAGGATATGGTCCCAGCTGGGGGCCGTCTAGGATGAAAGAGCGTTTGACATTTTCAGACCAAAGGGTCCTATTTTTATTTTATTTTTGAGGGCCACATGCAGTCAAATGCCTTTAATGGTGCTAGAAACAGATGGGCCACCGCTTTCCTTCCTTGTACAGGGTGCCAGACATAAAAACACCACTGAAAAATGAGAAGTAAAAGCTTGCCCCTTTTTCGTTTACTCTTTCTGCTCCTTTCTGGCTCCTGGAGACTGAAAGCAAACAAGTAGCTGGGGTGGTTGGTCACCAACCACCTAAGCTCAAGGTGTCTCCAAGGGAAGAATGGCACCACAGAGGGGTTAGGAGGTTGGAAATCAAGACAACAAACTGAGTTCATTTCCCAGCCTTAAGACTTTTGCAATGTGCAGACTGCCTGGACCAGCCTTATCCCAGACTTCTGTTACTTCCACCTAGCTGCATCCACTTCCCTTGCATCACCATCAGAGAGGTCAGCACAGCTGAGGACTCCGGAGGTCTCAATCCCAGTACATTTCTCCTCATAGAGTTATAGAATCAGTCAGGGTCAGAAGGCACCACAAGGATCAGCCAGTTCCAACCCCCCTGCCATGGGCAGGGGCACCCTGCCCTAGATCAGGCTGCCCACAGCCTCATCCAGCCTGGCCTTAAACACCTCCAGGCACGGGGTCTCAACCACCTCCCTGGGCAACCCATTCCAGCCTCTCACCACTCTCAACAACTTCCTCCCCACCTCCAGCTTTGCTCCATTCCCCCCAGTCCCGTCACTCACTGATAGTCTAAAAAGTCCCTCCCCAGCTTTTTTGTAGGCCCCCTTCAGATACTGAAATGCCATAATAAGGTCACCTTGTAGCCTCCTCATCATGTGTTCTTCTCCCCAGAGGTCTCCAGGGAAGCAGACACAGCAGAAAAAGCCATTTAGAAGAGCAGTTTCTTTTCTTCCAAGGCCGCCTCCAGACAACCCTGTTGAAAGGGATGATTTAACCCCGCTCAGCCTTTAAGACCATTGAGCAAAACCAGAAGCAGCAACAGGTCAGTGTTGGTCTGGATAGGACTCCTACTCTAGCAGCAACTCAAAGGAAGAAATATTTCTCATTCTCAATAAAGAGACCAAAGGAAAAATCTCAAACCTTTCCATTTTCTTGGTTTCTTTTTCCTTTTTCACTCCTGGGATTACTTTCTCCCTTTTTTCCTTTACTGAAACAACAGGAACAAGAAAAGAAGAAATAAAAGAGAAACTAGAAGGGGGAAGGATGGAGGAGGAACTTTTCACTGCTGAAAATCAGAAAATCAAAATCCAAACTTTGCCCAATAAAAAGTAACTAATTTGGTGTCAGGAAAGAAAAGATGAAGCTTTGATTGAAAAACACCAACCAGGTCAAATAAAATAACCCAGGAGCCTTTTGCTCAGGGATGGTCCCCTCACAGAGACATTATCATGTTTGGGAACACACAAGACCTCTCCTCTCTCTCCCCCCTCCTCCTTCCTGGAGCACTGTGTCACTACCACTTCTGCACAGAACATGCAGCCAAAGCAAACACAGATTCCTGGAGCTGGCTCTCAGGAGAGCAGCTGCACAGAGCTGGCAGCTCACCTCCTTTGGGACCCTTCTTTGACATCAGTCCTTTAGGCTGTATACACAGAAGGCTCTCCCAGCAGCCTCCATTTGTTTTGGAGAGCCAGGCTCTCACTTAGAATCATAGAATCAGTCAGGGTTGGAAGGGACCACAAGGAGCAGCCAGTTCCAACCCCCCTGCCATGTCCAGGGACACCCTAGCCTAGAGCAGGCTGCCCACAGCCTCATCTAGCCTGGCCTTAAACACCTCCAGCCATGGGGCCTCAACCACCTCCCTGGGCAACCCATTCCAGCCTCTCACCACTCTCATCCTCAACAACTTCCCCCTCACATCCAGTCTGAACCTACCCATCTCCAGCTTTGCTCCATTTCCCCTAGTCCTGTCACTACCTGAACTTGCACATAAGCCCACATCTCCCACAGCTGGAACTGCCAATCTGTTTCCTCCACTATCAAACCTTCACAGCCTCCTTCTGCCTCATGGAGTCAATAGAAATATCTTTGTACCCAAAGATGCTCTTCAATAGACAGAAAACATCTGTATTATGTTCCAAAAATAAATATCTATCAGAATAACAAATTTGTGGCATAAAAATCACCCTCAGACCTCTGGCCAAGTCAGACATTTCTCCAGTGAGCTATGTGAACTGCAAGTCCCTTGTCCAGCACTCCCAAATAAACATCACAGCCTCTCTGCCTCCAGCAGACAAGTGCTCATCTGAGATGCCACAGAGCTGGAACTATGATCACACAGAGCTTCAGAGAAACACAGAATGGAGAGGTTCAGAAGGGACCTCTGGAGACCATCTAGTCCAACCCCCTTGCTAAAGCAGAGTCACCCAGAGCAGGTTGCCCAGAATTGCAATATTTACACAAGTTTGGAATCTCTGCAGAGAAGGAGACTCCATAACCTCTCTGGGCAGCCTGTCCCAGTGCTCTGTCAACCTCAAAGTAAAGTTTTTCCACATGTTCAGATGGAATCTTTTGGGGTCCACTTTATGGCCATTTCCCCTTGTCCTTTTGCTGGGCACAAACTGAAAAGAGTCTCTTGACCCCCTTGCTTTAGCTACCGCTCAGCATTGAGATGATCTCCTCTCAGTCTTCTCCAAGCTAAACCACCCCAGTTTAAGTATTGTAACCTGGGGTGGGGAAAGGAGGTTGGCCAGAAGCTGATGCAAAGACTCAGATGAAGAAGCCACATCAGCAGAGAGAAGCCAGCCTCTTCTTCCTGACACTTTTACTACTGTTGTGGGGAATTAACTGACTTTCATCCAAAAAGCACTTCCAGTTTCCAGCCCTGCTCTGACAGCACCTGTAGAAAACAGGTGAAACGAGCAACTCCCTCCCAACAACAAAAATAGCTTCTGATCCAAGAGCTCTTTTTATTCTCTCCAAAAATTTACTGACAAAAACCATTTGCATCACCTCTGATACTTCCTCTCACAGACAAGGTACTGTGAGAACAGATCCACCCATGGTTTGAGGAGAAACTTGAGAAGCAGTCACCTTTGGCAGAGACAAAGCCCAAAGGAATGAAGAGCCATCACTGCAGGTATCAGCCAGGGCTTTCTGAGATCCTGAAAAGCAGCACTGAGCCTAGGCAGCCCACACCAGGGCTGGCAGCAGTGGGGTGGGAGTAGCTTGGCTCAGGTAGAAAGCAAGTTTCCCAGTACTGCACCTGGTGGTAAACAGGGCTGAGAAAGAAGAGCTGCCTACTAGAAACTTCATCCTGGATTGCTAGGCTGGCACTGCTCACCCTCAGCATTGTTTCCTTTAGTCAAATACAAAACAAGGCAGACCATATAAATCCTACTTTCTCCCTTTTGAACTTAATTCACTGCCAAACTCCATTTTCCTTTCTCCCCATCCTCACAACCACCCTCCACATCAAGGTCCCGAGGACACCAACTCCAGGACACAGAGCAAGCCACTGAGGGCCGGATACTGGCAGTGGATGTGTCTACAATCCACAGTGTCCCCAGACTGTCCAAAGCATTCAAGAAAAAAGCCCTAGACCACATTTGCAATATGCCAGAGGACAAGGCAGTAGGGAGGAGGAGGTCCTTCCATCCTGAAGTATGTGATGAACACACCACACGTGGTGTAACTCAGTGGTCTGGTTACCTTTCAGATACCCTGGAGACAGCCATGCACTTAATGACAAGTCACACCTTTCAGCTCAGCTTTCTCCTTCCAGAGCTATTCCCTTTCAGTGATGACCTAGATACTGAGCAGTGCTGGAGCCTAGCTTTCTCCTGCCCCACACCTTGCTCACCCCAGCCCAAAAGGGAGATAAAAGCTCCCCCAGGGCAAAGTGGTTACGTGCTCTTTTTCCTTCCACCGTGGCAGGCAGCCGCAAAGTTGGAGGGAGCAGCTCCCTGTGCCCTCCCCCATGAGAAAGAAATGCTGAGCAGATGCTACTCCACAGCATGGCTGGGGAGCAGTTTCTTCCCTCTTCCTTTAGGGAAAATCCCAAGACTAAAATCACTACATTATATTGGGACTTTCTTTAACACTCCTTGCTTGGAAGTCCTTCCCTTACTTGCTTTGCTGTGTGGGACAGCTTAAACGTGAAAGAGAAGCTACTCATCTTGTGCAGAAGTTCCCTGCCCTTCATGCCCTTCTCTAGCAAGGGGATGCCACCAGCTCTGTGGATGAAGGGCTGCCCCACAGTGCACTCTCAGAACGCTATCTGGTCTTCCCCAGGAGGAAGCATGGTGCTGGTGGACAGTGAGGTTAGAGGGATCGCTGCAAATCTCACAAACTCTCTCCCAGTCCTTCAGACCACTTCACCTTAGCCTATCACTCTTGTCCACACATCTTCTCTGTCAACAGCACCAGCATCAATTTCCAGGCCAGAACCTACCTCTCCTGGATCCAACCACCACAAAGGGCAACTGGAGGTGTTCAAGAAAAGACTGGATGGGGCACTTAGCGCTGTGATCTAGTTGATTGGATAGGTCTGGGTGATAGGTTGGACTGGATGAGCTTGGAGATCTCTTCTTCCCAGGCAACTAGCAACAGAACAAGGGGACACAGTCAAGTTGTGCTAGGGTAGGTCTAGGCTGGATGTTAGGAGGAAGTTCTTGCCAAAGAGAGTGACTGGCATTGGAATGGGCTGCCCAGGGCAGTGGTGGAGTCACCAGCCCTGGAGGTGTTGAAGCAAAGCCTGGATGAGGCACTTAGTGCCATGGTCTGGTTGATTGGATAGGGCTCATGATCGGTTAGACTGGATGATCTTGGAGGTCTCTTCCAACTTGGTTGATTCTATGATTCTATTCTATCCTCTGGTTCTATTCCTGCCAAGCTCAGAGCAAAACTCTAGGTGGGCATCTGGCAAAAGAACCCCCAAAAAAACCCACCAGAAAGCAATCCAGAGATCCATGGTGCCACCTCACAGCCATCTCCTGAGTCTTCCCCAACCCACACAGCCAAGTGAGCTGAACCATGCATTGGTTTGGAGAAATGGACTGATGACCACCAAGGAGAAGGGAAAGAAACCTGCCAAATACCACACACTGGAAAAACTCTGCAGTTTCTGTTGCCTCGAGTGACTCTTTGCCAAGGACACCTTCTTTTCCCTTCCCTCTGTGGTATTTCACACTGAGATCCAGGTTTGGAAACCAAACTGGAACTTCCCTCAACTTGCCTGCTTCAGGGTTGACTGCTCAACTTTTCCCATGCTTCTCACAGCTCTGCTGAACAACTTCCCTGAATTCCTGTAAATGTTTTGGCCAGCCTGGTCCAAATTAAGGTTTGCAGAAAAATCTGTGTGGCTGCCGAGGCTCAGAGCTTGGCCACAGATCTACCCTGGGCTAGTCCTGGTGGCTTGTGAAGTTGGGAGGGTGAAAAGAAAAATAAAAGAGGGCTGATGGAGCCAGGCAGGGAGAGATGAATCACACAACTTTGGGTAACCTGGGGGCGATGGGTCAGGAAAAAAAATAAGTGAAATATATGTTTAATATGAGGGCAAATCTTCAGTCAAAACCTGCCATGTGCTAACAGAAGCAGAGCAAAATCCATAATACATCAAATCCCTTTCAGCAAGACGCCTGGGAGAAGTAAGAATTGCTCAGAAGCTGGGGTCTGGATGAGGTGTTAATCCATCTGCAGCCTGAAGCCTACTACAGTCTCACCTGGGAAGCCAGATCCCCCCAACCAGAGGCACCACAGCTTATTCATAGGATCATAGAATTAACTGGATTGCAAGAAACCTCCAAGATCATCCAGTCCAACCTACCACCCAGACCTATCTAATCAACCAGACCATGGCACTAAGTGCCTCATCCAGTCCCTTCCTGAACACCTCCCTTCCAAGAGGTACCCTGAAGTGTGTTTGTCCTGCAGGAAACCCACCTTCCTTTGGATGAGGAGTGCCACACGGAGAACAGTGGACATGCAATCCCATGGACATGCACAAGCATGGCAGAATGTGACCATCACGTGGAAGGTGATGGGGACATTGTAAGGAGAAGGTCATAGAATCATAGAATCAACCAGGTTGGAAGAGACCTCCAAGATCAGCCAGTCAAACCTAGCACCCAGCCCTACCCAATCAACCAGACCATGGCACTAAGTGCCTCATCCAGATTTCTCTTGAACACCTCCAGGGATAGGAACTCCACCACCTCCCTGGGCAGCCCACTCCAATGCCAATCACTCTCTCTGCCAACAACTTCCTCCTGACATTCAGCCGAGACCTCCTGTGATCTGTTGCCTGGGAAAAGAGACCAACCCCTACCTGGCTACAACCTCCCTTCAGGTAGTTGTAGACATTAATGAGGTCTGCCCTGAGCCTCCTCTTCTCCAGGCTGCACACCCCCAGCTCCCTCAGCCTCTCCTCACAGAGCTGTGCTCCAGGCCCCTCACCAGCTTTGTTGCCCTTCTCTGGACACCTTCCAGCACCTCAACATCTCTCTTGAATTGAGGAGCCCAGAAGTAGACGCAGCACTCAAGGCGTGGCCTGACCAGTGCTGAGTACAGGGGCAGAATAACCTCCCTTGTCCTGCTGGCCACACTGCTCCTGATCCAAGCCAGGATGCCACTGGCTCCCTTGACCACCTGGGCACACTGCTGCCTCATCTTCAGCTACTCTCTACCAGCACCCCCAGGTCTCTGCTCTCAGCCACTCTGTCTCCAGCCTGTAGTGCTGCTTGGGGTTGTTGTGGCCAAAGTCTAGAACCTTGCACTTGGCCTTGTTCAATCTCATCCCATTGGCCTCTGCCCACCCATCCAGCCTGGCAAGGTCCCTCTGCAAGATCTTTGCCCCAAGCAGCCATCAGGTACCTGGGATGCTGCGGGCAGGCACAGCCACATCTCCTGCCTTTCCCCATCCCCTTCCCTGCACAGCCAGCCCCTCGTTTTTCCCCGCAGCAGGAGACTGAGGCCCATTAGACAAGGCCTGATTGCTCCTCCTCACCTCCCCCGTGACACAATCGAGTGCACATACAAGGCAGAACAAAACAGTGACAATTGGTGACAAATGGACTGCACAGCATCCCGTGGCCCCGTCGCCAGGGAGACCCTGGCCAAGCATGGGCGGCGGCGCATTCGGGGGACGGCAGAGGGGACACAGGTGCTGGGAAACCAGTCTGGCCCCGTCTGCTAATTGCACCCGCCGGAGAGGACGAGGGCAGAGCCACCGCGGGCTCCGCCAGCCTGCCAGCGCGGCAGGGAGGACTGCAACCCATCAGGCCAAGCCAGCTCTGCCTCTCCCCGCTCGTCCCCCTTTAATAGGGGTAATTTTCCAGAAGTATTTTCCCAGGTCAGAGTCGTGGTTTGACAACAAACGGAGTGTGTGTTGGGGGGGGAAGGGTTTAACCGTTGCTTGCATCCACCCAGCGAGCATCACCAGACACATTTCCACTGATAAAGAGCACAGCTCTGTGCTGGACATTGTGTCACAAGCCTCACTTTGCCAGGGAAGAAACCGAGGCCAACAGAAGGAGAACGCTGGTTGCTCTCAAGCTCTTTGCTGGCAGAGCCAGAAATCTCTTCCGGGAACATCTTGGAGTGACTCAATGCTTTTTACTTTCAATACAAGTGATGTCAATGCCCTGCAGCCAGTGTGGAAAGCACTTCACTCTCACCCGGGGCTCCAGACATTCTCCAGCACTCCAAGCATCAACAAAACTGGATGTGCAGTTTCTGAAGTTCAACCTCCCACCCTCCGAGGCAGCGGCAAACATTGCCCTGGGTTGGGCTTGTTTGAGCTGTTTCCCAATGACTTATTAATGTTTACAAATACCTTAAGGTTAGGTATCAAGAAGAAGGGGACAGTCTCTTCTCGGTAGCACCCAGGACGAGGGGCAACAGGTACAAAGTGGAACGCAGGAAGATCCACCTCAACGTGAGGGAAAACTTCTTTGCTGTAAGAGTAATGGAACACTGGACCAGAATGGCCAGAGAGGTCATAGAGGTTATCAAGACCTGTTGGGCTTTGTTCCTGTGTGCCCTGCCCTAGGTGACTCTGCTTTGGTAGAGGGTCAGACTCACTCTCCAGAGGGCCTTCTCAATCCCTACTATTCTATGAACACATGAAGCAGGCACCCAAAATAGCCACACAGCAGTGGCAGACCCTGGAAAAATGACTTTGCTTCTCCCCACCGCTGCCTGCAACACAAGTGGACAATTGCAGCTTTATACTCTCCAGTCCCTCATCACTCACCTCAGGAGAGGTGCCAGAGGTGAAGCTGAGCATCCTTCCACAGGCTATGTGCATTTTGGCTATGCTTTCCCTCAGCCCCCTCCTCTCCCCATCCTGCTGGACTATGCAAGTGGGCAAGAAAGAGTTAAGACTGCAGCTGCCAGCCCCGGGTGCGGAGTTATGCTCAAACTGTTCCCACTGCTGCATGAAGTCAGCTGTCATTAGGGAACAAAGGCGCCCCGGAGCAGCTCGAGTTGTGTCACACTCGGGAGGCGCAGAGACTGCTCCCTGATTAGGATTTCTAAATCAGTCCCATCGAGGCCCGGAGAATAAAGCCCCAGAACAATGAGCGGGGGCACATTCACACAAGCGGCAGCCCCCTCCATCCCCCACCAACCTCCCCACCCCCTCGCACGCTTCTCCTCCTGCCTGAGCCCTGCAGCACTTCACCTCTGCATCCCGCTGAGGAGCAAAGCATCCTCAGTCCCCAAGCTATGGGCACAACTCCTGCTGCTTCAGGGCCTGGCTCTCCATCCCTGCTCACCCTCTGCTTGGGGCAACTTTTAAGTTCCTAGAGTGGAGCATCTCCTCAGTGTGGACCATCGCCCCAGGAGCTATCAGCCTTGTGTTCCTTTGGAACAACATAATGACACTGGAGAAGGTAATGCCAGACAGTGCTGCTCTCTGACATCATAGAATCAACCAGGTTGGAAGAGACCTCCAAGATCATCCAATCCAACCTATCACCCAGCCCTATCCAGTCAACTAGACCATGGCACTAAGCACCTCATCCAGTCTTATCCTGAACACTTCCAGGGACAGCAACTCCACCACCTCCCTGGGCAGCACATTCCAATGGCAAATCACTCTCTCAAGTGATCATCCCACCCAAGCAGCTGCCCTGGAAGATGGCTGGAATATTATCCCCACTCTCATCCCCTCGTCCACTGACCATGGTAGTGGTGGCCACCATAGTCATCTGCCCCTGCATCTGTGCCCCAAGACCACCACACTGGTTTGCCATCCCCAAAGACAGATTGTGCCCCAGTAGTGCCAGCCAGGCTTGGTAGGCTGGGGGCTGTAAGAAGACTGACTTTGCTTTAGAAGTTGGCCATAGGTGTGCTATGTGCACACATACAACAAACCTCACCTCCGGCAAGATGCAACTACCTGCAAGAACGAGTCACTTCGTTAAGTCTTGGGCTATTGCAGACTCTCTTCACTGACCTGGAGCATCACCTACACCCTCATCCCCATACTTGAGCCACAGAGGGTTTTATTTCATCTTAAGTAAGACTCTGTGCACCAGAAACAGAATGGAGGCTGCAAACCCAGTTGCTAAACTCATCTCAACCAAGGCAAGACTTAATGTCATGGTCTAGTTGACTGGATAGGGTTGGGTGCTAGGGTGGACTGGATGATCCTGGAGGTCTCTTCCAACCTGGTTGATTCTATGATTACTCCATGGGAAAACAAGCTCTGATGCTGTGGGCAGAAAGGAGATGCTGTGTTGGTTGGTGAGGTTTGTAAAATCAGAAAAAAAAGCAGGAATTGCAGCACAAAATGATGCAGCATAAGTCAAAAAAAGGGAGAAAACTGAAGGGAAACCAAGAAAGTTGTGGATCTGGGACATTAAAACACAAAGAGGCAGGAATTAAATGGCAGTAAATGTTGGGTTTGGCTCCAAACTGGACTTTGCTCATAGCATGGGCTTTGTTAAGAGTTGTCTGCCTCAGCTCTTCACAGGCAGAAAGAGGAGGTGACCCTGTAAGTGGTTACTCCCCACAAGCACAAATCCATAACATCAAGGTTCCCACAAGAATGACAAGCACGATGGCTCTGTCCTCCCACTGCACCTGTTTTTTCAGGAGCCATTGGAGCCATGTTGGGCTGGGGCACCCAAGGGTGTCCACTGAGGAGAGGTTGGGGACCAGGCTGTGTCCTTGGTCCAGCAAAATGTCCAGGCAGAGCAGGAGAAGCAGCCAGCCCAAAGCCCACAGGTGCCATCAACCCATGCTCCAGCCAAGTGATCTCAGCTTCTTCACACAAAGGTCCTTCCACTCCACAGAAACACCATGATGATTGCTTTATAGATTCATAGATTCTCAGAGTGGTTTGGGTTGGAGGGGACCTTAAAGACCACCTAGTTTCCACCACCCTTCCACTAGCCCAGGTTGCTCAAGGCCTCATCTAAGTTGGCTTTGAACACCTCCAGAGAAGGGGCATCCACAACCTCCCTGAGCAATCTGTTCCAGCCTCTCACCACCCTCACTATAAAGTTTCTTTCTAATCTCCAGTCTAAATCTACCCCTCTCAAGCTTCAGTCCATCTCCTCTAGTCTTATCACTACAAACCCTTATAAAAAGTCCCTTCCCAGCTTTCCTGTAGACCCCTTCACAGAATCACAGAATTAACCAGGTTGAAACTGGATGAGGCACTTAGTGCCATGGTCTAGTTGGTTGGCCAGGGCTGGGTGCTAGGCTGGACTGCATGAGCTTGGAGGTCTCTTCCAACCTGGCTGATTCTGTGAAAAAGACCTCAAGGAGTCCAACCTATCACCTAACCCTTCTAATTAACTAAACCATGGCACTAAGTGCCTCATCCAGTCTCCTCTTAAACACCTCCAGGGATGTCGACTCCACCACCTCCCCAGGCAGCCCATTCCAATGCCAATCACTCTTTCAGTGTAGAACTTCTTCCTAACATCCAGCCTAGACCTCCCCTGCCACAACTTGAGACTGTGTCCCTTTATTCTATTGCTGGTTGCCTGGCAGAAGAGACCAACCCCACCTGGCTACAGCCTCCCTTCAGGTAGTTGTAGACAGCAATGAGGTCTGCCCTGAGCCTCCTCTTCTGCAGGCTGCACACCCTCAGCTCCCTCAGCCTCTCCTCACAGGGCTGTGCTCCAGGCCCCTCACCAGCTTTGTCTCCTTTCTCTGGACATGTTCCAGTACCTCAATATCTCTCTTGAACTGAGGAGCCCTGGTGCAATTTGAGGCTGTGTCCTCTTGTTCTGTCCCTAGGTGCCTGGCAGAAGAGACCAACCCCCCATCTGGCTACAATCTCCTTTCAGGTAGTTGTAGAGAACAATAAGGTCTCCCCTGAGCCTCCTCTTCCCCAGGCTGAAGAAACCCTTCAGGTACCAAAAGGCCACTCTGAGTTCTCCTCAGAGCCTTTATCCCTGCTGACTGCAGATTTATGAAAACCCCAGGGGGGTGGGAGACCACCAACATGGGGTTGCTGGTTTTAGGTGATCACTTGCCATGTCCCTGGTGGGAGGGTTGGAACTAGATGATCTTCCAACCCAAATCGTTCTACGAACCCACCTGGCTACAACCTCCTTTCAGGTAGTTGCAGAGAGCAACAAGGTCTCCCCTGAGCCTCCTCTTCTCCAGGCTAAACAACCCCCTTCAGGTACTGGAAGGCCCCTATAAAGTTCTCCCCAGAGCCTTTATCCTTGCTGACTTCAGATTTAGTAAAGCCCCAGGGGGATGGGAGAGAAGAAAAGTGTTCAAAATTTACTGCCCTCCCCCTGCCCCAAAGTTGGACCTTCAAAACAGCAGCGAGAGGCTGGCAGGCAGCGGGAGGCCAGCAGCCAGCAGGTGCAATGAATAAATATCCCAGCAGAAATCAATATGGAGAGGGGGCTGCGGGGGGTGGGAAGGGAAGGAATATAGATATCGGGCATCCCACCCCCCGCCTCCAGTCCCCCGGCAGGACAGGCAGGCAGACACACACACACTAATCCGGTGGATTTGGCCGTCATATGACATGCTCGGTCGGTCCGAGGGAGGGGATTTAAGGCACGCCTCTCCTTTCACGCCAGGAAAAGGATTTTCATCTCTCAAGAGCACAATGAGGAGGGGGGAAGGAAGGAGNCCCCCACCACCAGCCCCCAGCCAAAGCCGTTAATGCCACAAAAGATACTTTGCCCATTGTGCCGGGGACAGCTGAGAGGATAGAGTTAGCCTTACACAGCTTTCCTGCCTCCCTCTCCCCGCTGGAGAGGGGAAGAGGGGACAGAGCAATCAAAATGGAGAGTTCGATGCTGGCCATACAAAAGAATTAAATCCACTTAGGCCCCTTTCTCGCTAATCTCGGACTGTGGGGGGTTAAATATGGTTACATTTTCATTAGGTACTAATAGCAAAAGGGCAGCTAATGGTAGCAGAGACCGCCGCATTGTCATGCAGATGGCTCCCAAAAGGGCTACCCAGCATCGGGGCCCGGGCTGCGGCGCGATGGCATGCTCGGAGCGGGAAATTGTGTCACTTGGCATTGTCGGGGCTGAATTCCATCAATGGGAAAAGTCATGTTTCCTCCGCCGAAAGGAAACAAATCCAAACACCCCAGCGAGGGGTGGAGGTGGTGGAGAGGCACCTGGGCGCCACGGGGACCCTCCAGCCGCTCTGGCACCGAGCGATGCCCGCAATGAGGGGTTGCTGGGTTTAGGTGATCGCTTGCCACGTCCCTGGTGAGAGGGTTGGGACTAGATGATCTTCCAAGCGAAATCGTTCTATGAAGCTATGAGGAGTTCATAACTTAGCGGCCAGAAGCCATTAGGTCTGAAATGTGAGTGGCTCCAGCAGCTGAGTGCAGTCCCTGCAGGTGAGGCAATGGGAAGAGGCTACTTGATGGTTGGACTCTTACAGGTCTTTTCCAACCAAAAGGATCCTGTGATTCTATGATTCCTTTCCCCTGTATCTGGGACTCAAGGTACATGGGGCAGGGGCAGGCTGCACACTCATCCACCACACACTCAACATGAATTTGGACAAGGAAGTGGGAGACCAAAAAAAAAAAAAAAACACATTTTCACCCTTTATCTTTCTAACTGCTTTGTCTGCAGCCAGCTCAACCCTGCCAGATTTTTCTCTGCCCCCACTTCCACTGAGCTGAAAACTGCAGATTCAAAAGGGCTTGGAGCAAGGGGACATGTCCCGTGGGTCCAAGTTGCTGCCCACATGACCCAGCTGCCCACACAGGCACTTAGGCTGCCTGTGATCACTGCCACGATGGCAGCTTGCCCCTTTCATCCTCTGCACACCATTCCTAGGAGCTTGGCTAGCAGATAGAGCTATTCTTCTCCTTCCAGCCTCCTCCTGTCACAGGTTGCATCAAAGAACCGGGCTCAGATCAGCTTTTGTGCAGGTAGAGTGCCTGGCTCTGGGGCACACATGTACTGGGAGTGTCTCTGGAACTATCAGTTTTCCTAGGAAAGGGTAGGGACTGTGGTCAATGTGACAAGTATCATCCCTTTGGGAGCCCCATACAAACACCAGCACCCCACAAGGTCACAATCTTCCAACCCTTCACCTTGTCAGAAGATTAGCCCCTACCATCCCTTATAGCTTCAGGCACTCCACAATGGAGAGACCAAAGACATCAGAAGATCCCAGACCACTCAGGACTGCACTACCTTGGAACTGGCCACCAGCAAAAAGGAAAACCATCCATTTGGGTGCTTCAGCTAAATGCTTGTGCTAGGAAAGAGAGGTTTGGCCCCATGCTGCCCTTGCAGAGAATCACAGCTTATTTTGTGCTGGCTCACTAACACAACATGGACAGAAAAATATCTGCTGGGGTATATTTTATAAGGTGAGAGCACACTGGGAAGAAAGACCCACAACACAAACAAGTCAGGGAAGCTGTGTCCTTTCCCCCAAACCAACTGGCATGAAGGTAAAAATCCAGCACTTGGGAACATGCAGCAGCAGCAGCAAAAGCCAAGTTAAACAAGAATGAGGTCAGCATCAAGATGGTGCAGCCAACAACTGTAAGGAGGAGGAAATTGAGAATACAGCAGAGAGCAAAGGCACCTACAGATCTGGTGCCTCATGGCCAGTAAAGTATCCCAGAGAACTCAGCATCTGAAGCCCTGGAGATCCAGCTTCTCATCCTGGTTCCCCATAGAGCACCACTACAACCATGAGCATATTCCTTTGCCTCCCTGGGCCTCCTTCTCCTTCTCATCTCCATTGGATGCATGCTCCTTGGGGGCAGGCACCATCATCTTCTCTCAGTTTGCAAAATGCTTCTGGGGGAAGAAATAGAGAGTAGCCTCAGCCTCTCTGCAGAGCTTGAAACCCCACCCAGAAGAAAAACCAGGAAAAGGCACATTTCACTTAACAGATAAGTATTTCACACACACCCCCTATACAGCACCATCAGAATCCATTTGCCTGACCCAAATCTCTTTGCACAGCCCTTGTCCTGTCACGAACCTGTGCAGGCTAAAGAAAAATTATCCATCTGCACAGCACTCAAGTGCAAATTTCCTAACAGACCCCACCACCACGTCTGTCTTGCCTGACTGCCAGAGACCAAAGCTGAGCCAAACTTCCCGCAAGCGTTACTGAGTTTTGCAAGCTTCGGGTCCTTGGAGAGTCACATTTTCATGCTTCTCTCTGTAACCCTGAGAGTCAGAGTTTGAGCTTTTATGAAAGCTGAGATTCTCCATGCTCGGGAGCCAAAGCTGTCAGGGAGAAAGTGGAAAGTGAGAGCAGGGGAAGCCATGAAGATTGGCTTTCTGCAGTACGGCGCATCACACTCGGATTCTTTGATAGGCAGCAGGTTTGAGCTGAAACATGGTTGTGCCCTTCCCTTTGGCAAGTGTTAAAGAGGACCTTCTCTTCTGCCGTCGTTTATCTACTTACAACTTGGTGGAAGTTGATGTATTTTATACCTCTGACACACAACTTGGTGGAAGTTGGTGTATGTTATATCCCTGACGCACAACTCGGTGGAAGTTGGTGTATTTTATACCTCTGAGGCCCAACTTGGTGGAAGTTGGTGTATGTTATATCCCTGACGCACAACTCGGTGGAAGTTGGTGTATTTTATACCTCTGAGGCCCAACTTGGTGGAAGTTGGTGTATGTTATATCCCTGACGCACAACTCGGTGGAAGTTGGTGTATTTTATACCTCTGAGGCCCAACTTGGTGGAAGTTGGTGTATGTTATATCCCTGACGCACAACTCGGTGGAAGTTGGTGTATTTTATACCTCTGAGGCCCAACTTGGTGGAAGTTGGTGTATGTTATATCCCTGACGCACAACTCGGTGGAAGTTGGTGTATTTTATACCTCTGAGGCCCAACTTGGTGGAAGTTGGTGTATGTTATATCCCTGACGCACAACTCGGTGGAAGTTGGTGTATTTTATACCTCTGAGGCCCAACTTGGTGGAAGTTGGTGTATGTTATATCCCTGACGCACAACTCGGTGGAAGTTGGTGTATTTTATACCTCTGAGGCCCAACTTGGTGGAAGTTGGTGTATGTTATATCCCTGACGCACAACTCGGTGGAAGTTGGTGTATTTTATACCTCTGAGGCCCAACTTGGTGGAAGTTGGTGTATGTTATATCCCTGACGCACAACTCGGTGGAAGTTGGTGTATTTTATACCTCTGAGGCCCAACTTGGTGGAAGTTGGTGTATGTTATATCCCTGACGCACAACTCGGTGGAAGTTGGTGTATTTTATACCTCTGAGGCCCAACTTGGTGGAAGTTGGTGTATGTTATATCCCTGACGCACAACTCGGTGGAAGTTGGTGTATTTTATACCTCTGAGGCCCAACTTGGTGGAAGTTGGTGTATGTTATATCCCTGACGCACAACTCGGTGGAAGTTGGTGTATTTTATACCTCTGAGGCCCAACTTGGTGGAAGTTGGTGTATGTTATATCCCTGACGCACAACTCGGTGGAAGTTGGTGTATTTTATACCTCTGAGGCCCAACTTGGTGGAAGTTGGTGTATGTTATATCCCTGACGCACAACTCGGTGGAAGTTGGTGTATTTTATACCTCTGAGGCCCAACTTGGTGGAAGTTGGTGTATGTTATATCCCTGACGCACAACTCGGTGGAAGTTGGTGTATTTTATACCTCTGAGGCCCAACTTGGTGGAAGTTGGTGTATGTTATATCCCTGACGCACAACTCGGTGGAAGTTGGTGTATTTTATACCTCTGAGGCCCAACTTGGTGGAAGTTGGTGTATGTTATATCCCTGACGCACAACTCGGTGGAAGTTGGTGTATTTTATACCTCTGAGGCCCAACTTGGTGGAAGTTGGTGTATGTTATATCCCTGACGCACAACTCGGTGGAAGTTGGTGTATTTTATACCTCTGAGGCCCAACTTGGTGGAAGTTGGTGTATGTTATATCCCTGACGCACAACTCGGTGGAAGTTGGTGTATTTTATACCTCTGAGGCCCAACTTGGTGGAAGTTGGTGTATGTTATATCCCTGACGCACAACTCGGTGGAAGTTGGTGTATTTTATACCTCTGAGGCCCAACTTGGTGGAAGTTGGTGTATGTTATATCCCTGACGCACAACTCGGTGGAAGTTGGTGTATTTTATACCTCTGAGGCCCAACTTGGTGGAAGTTGGTGTATGTTATATCCCTGACGCACAACTCGGTGGAAGTTGGTGTATTTTATACCTCTGAGGCCCAACTTGGTGGAAGTTGGTGTATGTTATATCCCTGACGCACAACTCGGTGGAAGTTGGTGTATTTTATACCTCTGAGGCCCAACTTGGTGGAAGTTGGTGTATGTTATATCCCTGACGCACAACTCGGTGGAAGTTGGTGTATTTTATACCTCTGAGGCCCAACTTGGTGGAAGTTGGTGTATGTTATATCCCTGACGCACAACTCGGTGGAAGTTGGTGTATTTTATACCTCTGAGGCCCAACTTGGTGGAAGTTGGTGTATGTTATATCCCTGACGCACAACTCGGTGGAAGTTGGTGTATTTTATACCTCTGAGGCCCAACTTGGTGGAAGTTGGTGTATGTTATATCCCTGACGCACAACTCGGTGGAAGTTGGTGTATTTTATACCTCTGAGGCCCAACTTGGTGGAAGTTGGTGTATGTTATATCCCTGACGCACAACTCGGTGGAAGTTGGTGTATTTTATACCTCTGAGGCCCAACTTGGTGGAAGTTGGTGTATGTTATATCCCTGACGCACAACTCGGTGGAAGTTGGTGTATTTTATACCTCTGAGGCCCAACTTGGTGGAAGTTGGTGTATGTTATATCCCTGACGCACAACTCGGTGGAAGTTGGTGTATTTTATACCTCTGAGGCCCAACTTGGTGGAAGTTGGTGTATGTTATATCCCTGACGCACAACTCGGTGGAAGTTGGTGTATTTTATACCTCTGAGGCCCAACTTGGTGGAAGTTGGTGTATGTTATATCCCTGACGCACAACTCGGTGGAAGTTGGTGTATTTTATACCTCTGAGGCCCAACTTGGTGGAAGTTGGTGTATGTTATATCCCTGACGCACAACTCGGTGGAAGTTGGTGTATTTTATACCTCTGAGGCCCAACTTGGTGGAAGTTGGTGTATGTTATATCCCTGACGCACAACTCGGTGGAAGTTGGTGTATTTTATACCTCTGAGGCCCAACTTGGTGGAAGTTGGTGTATGTTATATCCCTGACGCACAACTCGGTGGAAGTTGGTGTATTTTATACCTCTGAGGCCCAACTTGGTGGAAGTTGGTGTATGTTATATCCCTGACGCACAACTCGGTGGAAGTTGGTGTATTTTATACCTCTGAGGCCCAACTTGGTGGAAGTTGGTGTATGTTATATCCCTGACGCACAACTCGGTGGAAGTTGGTGTATTTTATACCTCTGAGGCCCAACTTGGTGGAAGTTGGTGTATGTTATATCCCTGACGCACAACTCGGTGGAAGTTGGTGTATTTTATACCTCTGAGGCCCAACTTGGTGGAAGTTGGTGTATGTTATATCCCTGACGCACAACTCGGTGGAAGTTGGTGTATTTTATACCTCTGAGGCCCAACTTGGTGGAAGTTGGTGTATGTTATATCCCTGACGCACAACTCGGTGGAAGTTGGTGTATTTTATACCTCTGAGGCCCAACTTGGTGGAAGTTGGTGTATGTTATATCCCTGACGCACAACTCGGTGGAAGTTGGTGTATTTTATACCTCTGAGGCCCAACTTGGTGGAAGTTGGTGTATGTTATATCCCTGACGCACAACTCGGTGGAAGTTGGTGTATTTTATACCTCTGACACACAACTTGGTGGAAGTTGGTGCATTTTATACCTCTGAAACTTAGTGTAAGTTGATGTATTTTATACCTCTGCTGTGTATATTATGCACACCACCACACTACCCAGAGAGACCTCATTCTTGACAGAGAGACAGAGGGATGGACAGCACACCTCAAAGCCTGCTTCCCCAGGAAAGCCTTCCACGGAAGAGCCTGTTGTGCAACAACCATGATAACATCTTGACAGCTTGCACCCAATAGCTTTCCGGATTTGGGGAGAGCTGTGGTGTTGCAATCCAGGCTGAGGGTTAAGAGCTGGACTTCTGGAAAGCTCATCTCCATGAGGAGGTGTCACGGAGAGGCGTCATGTCCAACGGGCGCCCAGGCGGCTAGAGGGGCAGGAGGCTCCACTGAGAGCCGAAGCCGTGCAGCAATGCTGGACCTGCTCCAGTGGCTGATGCAGCCAATGATCTGTTCTGGCCCAACATGTTGATTATTTCCCAGCAAAGTTGTACTAGAAGCACAACAACAAAATATAATACAACAACACTCAAAGGCTAACACGTGTTATTTTGCGCTATTGTGCCTCAGGACTTTTCCAGCACTAACATTAGCCAGGGCCACTTTGTTTGCTGCCTCCAACCTAATAGACCAAAGAAAATAAAAAGGGGGGGGGGGGGGGGGGGGGGGGGAAGAAGAAAGGAAGGAGTAGAAATCAAACCTCACCAGCAATGAGAGCCACTTTCAAGGGGAAGCTGCCTTTGGAAACCCAACCACGTCCAAAAATTACAACCGGTCTCGGCAATTACCAGGAGTAAAACATTAAAAAGCATGAAGCAAAGTGCATTTGCATGCTAAAAGCTCCCTTCAGCGAGGCTGAGAGGCCACATCCAACAACAAAGCAGAGAACTTCCCTCTCCCAAAATAAGTTAACCCCAGTGTCACATCTCCCTTCTGATTTGCACCCCGAAGATCGTGGGGTGAAGAGCTGGTAATGGGTGCAGCCATGGCACCTTTGCACCACTCGTCTTGGACCTGGACCCAAATGTCTGTCCAGACTTGCTGGACAAGCAAAGCTGAAGGGTTAAGCCATGCTCAGCCATCCCCATGGAAGCACAGCCCCTGGGGCTTTGCAGGGAGGGGGGTATCAGGAGGGGAGGTTCCTTGGATGGGTGGATTTGCTGGGAAGTGCTGCTGCAAAGTCAGCCTAGTTCCGCAGTTGCTGTTGCAAAAACAGTTTGATGCAGAGGCCACAGGTGGCCAAGTTACCTGAAGGCCATGAGGAGGAAACTCCTACATCCGCTCCTCTGAAAGCACAAACCTTCAGGTGGCCAAGAAGGGAGGGGAGCCGGAAAGCCTCCTCCAGGGTAGGGTTTCACCTGAATACACAGCTTCAGCTTCATGCTAAACACATGAGCTGAGTGAAAGATCCAAGCCAAAACCCTGGGCTGAGTGATAAGAGAAACAAACTGAAAACCTCAACTGGAGCTTTCTAAACCTCTGAGAGAAGGAGTGGCTAAATAACAGGGCCCTCCTCCTCAGGGACTGTCTGCAGAAATCAGGAGCCCACCAGCATTTTCCCATCCCAAATTCATCCATCAGCACACTACTGGCCCTTAATGCTGTAATCCTACCCTGAACTGCCCTCTTGGTGATCCTCCTCTTTTTCATTCCTCTTCTCCACCAGCAAGGTCACCTATGGGTTTATCTGGGAAGCTGACCAGCCTCAGTGGCACTGTACAGATGAGGTATCTCACTGATAAAGCCACCATTTCTTTCACAGAGCTTGAGTCTGTACCTGGAGACCACAGAGGATAAACCAGCCCTCCAGAGACTGCCCCAAACACCCTGAGCCCTGGGGGCACCTAGAGAAGTAACTGATTTTCAGAGCATCTAAGAGCAAACAGGGCATTTAAAAACAAGGAGCACATCCAGAGCTGGTTCCACACAAATCCTATCCAATTTCTATTTAAGACCATGGGAAAGACTTGCAAATGATAAGGCTGCAAGAGAAATTAAGCTCTCTGTACTTGACAGGGTAGTCATGTGTGGCACAGTGACCCTGGACATCCAACCTCCTGGTTTTAAGCATTACTAGCAGCTGTTGAGATGAAATGCATGAAATCCTGACAGTTCATTTTGAAGAAGTATCAGATCTCAGGTTACACAGCAGAAGTGGCAGAGGATTCATCTTTAAGTCAGTCATGCTACCAACCTCCACTCCAGGCCACCTCACCAGCAGGCAGATTACTCCTTAGGCCCTCTGCTCCCTCCAAAGCTCAGCTGGAGGATAACACACACAGAGCAACCCTCTCCAAAACAGGCAACCTCTTAAAATGACAGGGACAGTACTCAGCACTGGTCAGGCCACACCTTGAGTGCTGTGTCCAGTTCTGGGACCCTCAATTCAAGAGAGATGTTGAGATGCCGGAACATGTCCAGAGAAGGGCAACAAAGCTGGTGAGGGGCCTGGAGCACAGCCCTGTGAGGAGAGGCTGAGGGAGCTGGGGGTGTGCAGCCTGCAGAAGAGGAGGCTCAGGGCAGACCTCATTGCTGTCTACAACTACCTGAAGGGAGGCTGTAGCCAGGTGGGGTTGGGCTCTTCTGCCAGGCAAGCAGCAACAGAAGAAGGGGACACAGCCTCAAGTTGTGCTGGGGGAGGTCTAGGCTGGATGTTATGAGGGAGTTCTTGCCAGAGAGAGTGATTGGCATTGGAATGGGCTGCCCAGGGAGGTGGTGGAGTTGCCATCCCTGGAGGTGTTCAAGCAAAGCCTGGATGAGGGACTTAGTGCCATGGTCTGGTTGATTGGACAGGGCTGGGTGCTAGGTTGGGCTGGCTGATCTTGGAGGTCTCTTCCAACCTGGTTGATTCTATGATTCTATGACACATGCAGAAAACCCTTAGCAGAGGGATTCCTTCCTGTTCCTACATCTAGAACCTTGATTTCAGCTGCAGACATATTTTCTGCTAGAGGATGTGGTGGACAGGAGCAAGTTGAAGAGGAGAGGCAACTCTCCAGAGACCAGCTTGGAAGCCAGCTGACCATGCACACAGGCTGCAGAGTCTTTTGGAGTTAGAATGGGCACAATGTGAGAGCACACAAACAGGAATGCAGATATATTTTTAGCAAGAAAGAGCATTTCTGGACTCAGTGCTGAAGAAGAGCTTTCCCAGAAGGCTCATTAGAAGTCCTCACCAGCTCAGTACCTTTCCCTCAGTAATAACAATCAAATAAATAAATATATAAAAATCAGGGCATGTTCTTCTGAAGGTTGTTTTCTTTCATCCCTCCTCCACCCCCTGTTGATCTCCTCTTCAGTATTTGTGGCTGGGCTGTTGCCTCCGGCTGAGAACAGGCTGTGAGCCAGCAGCGCTCCTGCCAGGGCCCCCAAAAACATCCCGCAGCAGCCAGACCTTCCCTCATGCTGCCTCCATCCTGCCTCACCCCAGCCCAGGTCCATCACCTCGGGGACATCTGGAGCCCCTTGCCAGGACAGAAAGTCTGGAAAGGCAAATCCATCCCAATGAGAGCTCAAGCTTAGTGCATGGCAATGGGGAGTGGCGGTGCAGGGACCGCTTTTCCTCAGCAAGGCTTGGTAGAGATAGAGCTTTCTGGCCAGGGAACAAAGAGAAGGGTTGGAGACAGTTAGGTGCTTGCTTGCTTCCTTCCTTCTCTCTCTCTCTGTCTTTCTCTCTCTCACAGTGGTTGTTGGTCCCCTGCAAGGCTGCACCACAATTTAAACTCTCTCTGGCCCTCATAGGTGAGAAATGAGCTGGGCTGGATACCCAGCATGGTTACTGCTGAAATCTCGGTTAATACAGAGCTGGAGAGTGTCTTTGCCTGCTTGCAGGACCAGCCAGGCTTATCTGACAGCAGATCACATCACAGAACCATATCCTGAAGCTGGGCACCAACGTGAGATGTTGGAGGTGGATACATCAGAGAGGTGATGAGGTCTACAAAGCGTCTTCCACTCCACATCCCCAGTTAGCCCTGCCAGCTCTTGGTCCTTGATCCAGTTCACTTCCAGCTCAAATCAGTCATTTTTCCAACTCCAGGTGACCATATCCAGCCCCAGGAATCAGAAGACTTTGGGACTGCTAAGTGAAATGTCCCCACTAGGAAGATATCCCCACTAGAAAGATATCCTCACAAAGGCTTACCACATAAAAGTCCCAGCACCAGCCCAGAGAGGGCATCCTTCATTTATATCACAGCAACACCAGCAGAACTCAGCCAGGCTGGGGATCAAAAAGGAGGCTCAGAAAAACACACAGCAACTAATTCTGCTCTGCTCAGCCTCTCCTACCTTCCTTGCCTGAGAGCAGGAGTGGGCAAAGCTCCTGTTCCAAACTCATCGTGTCCTCTGTGTTTTACGGCTTTGAATGATAGAGCTCAAAGCCAGGACAAGAGAGAACAACAATCCCTGCCCCTAGAGCACTTATAAACCCAGAAAACAAGATGTAACATGAGGAGGAAACAGGCTGGAGGGGATACCATAAAAATAGGATGGTTTAGAGAGTCTTTGCTGTGGGCATAAATCACCTCCCATCTCTCCACTGATCTCGGGAGTACAGAGTGAGTCCTCTCCCAAACCAAACCCACCTTCCCACAGGTTGTGCCAGAGCAGCACAGCAAAACCCATCCTTGATGGAAATTAGACTGGCAAATTAGACAGTGCTTGAGACCTGGGTATTAGACAGGGCTGGAGGCAAAGGGACTTGGCCAAGCCTGGCCAGAGGGTTCAGTGGCAGAGCCAGGGATGGACTCCTGGTCCCCCAGAGCTTTGATGAAAAGACCCTTCCTCTCCTCTGCCTACTGCTACCTGCCAAGAAAGGGAAAATCCTCCTTACACCAGCAAGGCTCAAATAATCCCAACTGCTTCCCTCAAAGCTCATTTGCCACACTCCTTCCTCACTCTTCATCCCACCCTCTCCGCTCCACTCACAAATCCAAGATGGCAAAGAAGGGATCATTTCCTCCCCCCCACTTTGAGAAGGAAAGGGAGGAATGGGGGGGGGAGGGGGAGGGACACCTTATTTCAAATAAACAAACAAAATTTACTGCCGGACACATCCCTAAACCCTCAGCTCAGGCCAGCAAACTGCAGCTGCGATGTAATAAGCACATAAATAAAGTTTACAGCTAAACTGGCCTGACCCAGTATTGCCCCGAGGTGCAGAAGCAGTATCTTGTCATTAGTATGCAGAACACATCGCCTTAATGTCTGCTCGTTTGTTCTCAGCCCACTCGGCTCTATAAATCTCCACAAAAGGGCAAGGCAGGGCTGCGGGGGAGAAAAAGGGGGAGCAGGAGGGCAGGGCCAGGGGGATGGGAATCACCTATGTCCTGCTGCCAACCCAACGGGCTGGCTGGCTGGAGAGCAAGAGGAACACAGTTGTTCACGTGAACAACTTCTTTCCTTCCGTGCAGGGACCACCAAAGCCCATTTGAAGAATCATAGAAGGGGACAGAGAGCTGGGAAGTGCCTACACTTGGAATCATAGAATGGTTTAGGTTGGAAGGGACCTCAAGGATCATCCAGCTCCAACCCCCTGCCATAGGCAGGGACACCTCATGGAATCATTTAGGTTGGAAAAGACCTTTGAGATCATGGAGCCCAACCATTAACCCTGCTCTACCAAGTCACAGAATCAGTTAGGGTTGGAAGGGACCACAAGGATCAGCCAGTTCCAACCCCCCTGCCATGGGCAGAGACATCCTACCCTAGAGCAGCCTCACCACAGCCTCATCCAGCCTGGCCTTAAACACCTCCAGCAATGGGGCCTCAACCACCTCCCTGGGCAACCCATCCCAGCCTTTCACCACGCTCATGATGAACAACTTCCTCTTCACCTCCAGGCTGAATCTCCCCACCTCCAGCTTTGCTCCATTCCCCCTAGTCCTGTCACTCCCTGAGAGCCTCAAAAGTCCCTCCACAGCTTTTTTTATAGGCCCCCTTCAGATTCTGGAATGCCACAAGAAGGTCACTTGTGAGCCTCCTCTTCTCCAGACTGAACAGCCTCAACTCTTTCCATCTGGTCTCATAGCAGAGCTGCTCCAGCCCTCTGAGCATCCTCATGGTCCTTCTCATAGCCCCAGGTACCACATCTACACTCAGCTCTACACCTGTCTGCCAGAGCAGAGGGCAATGGAGCATCACTGGCACTGGTATTTGTGTGTCAGCACAGCCCAAGCACTCCCTGCACAGCAGGACACTTTGCTGGCTGCTTCCAGCTGCAGCAAGCAGAGCACAGACTTGGTGCTGAGATGGACACAAACACAACCTCTAAAAAAAAAAAAAAAAGAGATAAATACAAATTTCAACAATATTCCCACACACACTTTTTTTTTTGCTTTGTTTTAAAGCATTACCCTCCTTTCAGATCCTCTCTCCTTGCAAACAGCATCTGCCAACATAGGACTGTGGAATTGTTTACGTTGGGAAAGACCTTCAAGGTCATCGAGTTCAATTCTTAGCCCAGCACTGCCAGGTCACCACTAAACCATGGCCCTCAGCACCACATCTACTTGGCTTTTCAATCCCTCCAGGGATGACTCCTCCATCATCACTGCCCTGAGCAGCCTGTTCCAGGGCTTGACAACATTTCTGGGGAAGAAATTTTCTCTAATGTCCAACTTGAACTCTCCATGGTGCAACTTCAGGCCATTTCTTCTTCTCCTATCACTTGTTACTGGGGAAATGAGAACAAGCTCTCTGATCTTGGGCTGCATCAAGAAAAGCTTTGCAAGCAGGGCAAGGGAGGGGATTCTGCCTCTTTATTCTGCTCTCCTCAGACCCCACCTGCAGTACTCTGTGCAGTTTTGGGGCCTTCAACACAAGAAGGACATGGAACTGTTGGAGCAAGTCCAGAGGGATGGGTGACGGGTGGGACTGGATGATCTTGGAGGTCTCTTCCAACCTGGATGATTCTATGATTAGATACTCAGAAGGTTGGACTGGATGATCTTGGAGGTCTCTTCCAACCTGGATGATTCTATGGTTAGATACTCAGAAGGTTGGGCTGGATGATCTTGGAGGTCTCTTGCAACCTGGTTGATTCTATAATTAGATACTCAGAGGGCTGCAGCAGCTCTGCTATAAGGAGATGCTACAAGAATTGGTGCTCTTTAGCCTGGCTGAAGAGAAGGCTTCGAGGAGATCTTGGAGTAGCCTTCCGGTATCTGAAGTGGGCTACAGGAGGGCTGGGGAGGGACTATTTACAAGGTCTTGTAATGACAGGACAAGGAATAATGGGTTTAAACTGGTAGAGGAGAGATTTAAATTGAATGTTAGAAAGAAGTTCTTCAGCATGAGAGTGGAGAGAGCCTGGAGGGGGTTACCCAGGGAGGTGGTCAAGGCCAGGTTGGATTAGGCCTTGAGCAACCTGTTCTAGTGGGAGGTGTCCCTGCCTATGGCAGAGGGTTGGAACTGGATGATCTTTGAGGTCCCTTCCAACCTAAACCATTCTATGATTTACTCTCCCACTTAATCCCACAAGAAAAGTTGCTGCATCACTTCCGTGCTTTGCACTGCACAAGACTTGTTTTCTGCACAGGGAAATATTAGCCACCCTTCCCTGTCATCAATCTTGTTGGGATCTTCCCTATGTTTGAAGAAAGCAAACCATGATTTATTGTCTGACAACAGGGAAGGGGGAAAGAAAAAAGGGAAAGAATGAGGGAAAGCAACCACACAGCAGATCAAAGACCTGGGGAGCAGAGAAGGAGGTACATTGGGTGGACAGTGCCAAGGGGGAAAGTGTTGTCTTCAGAAGAATCTGATGGCCCAAGGATTGGAATGCAATTAGGTGAAAATTCCAGGGAAATGAGGCAGTGTCCCCACTGAAATCTGACAGAAATGGCAATTTCCCCTCCACAGTACACAGAAAAGGCAGCCAACAACTGCTCACGAGGTGAGAAAGCTTCAGGCTTTCTGTTGGCACAGCTAAGTGCCAACATTTTTCTGTTTTTTGGTTTAGGAAGGGCAGGTCCTGCCTGACCAACCTGATCTCCTTTTATGATCAGGTTCCCCACCTGGTGAATGTGGGGCAGGCTGTGGATGTAGTCTACCTGGACTTCAGCAAAGCCTTTGACACTGTCTGCCACAGCAAGCTCCTGACCAAGCTGGCAGCTCATGGCTTGGACAGATTCACTCTGTGCTGGGTCAGGAACTGGCTGGATGGCCGAGAGAGTGGTGGTGAATGGTGCCACATCCAGTTGGCAGCTGCCACTAGTGGTGTTCCCCAGGGATCAGTGCTGGGCCCAGTTCTGTTCAACATCTTTATTGATGATCTGGATGAGGGGATTGAGCCCAGCATCAGTAAGTTTATGGATGACACCAAGCTAGGAGCAGCTGTGGATCTGTTGGAAGGTGGAGGTGATGGAGTCACCGTCC
>WAAF01001771.1:579077-623418 GCA_013400475.1 Tricholaema leucomelas | reverse complement strand
TGAGGAGAGGCTGAGGGAGCTGGGGGTGTGCAGCCTGCAGAAGAGGAGGCTCAGGGCTGACCTCATTGCTGTCTACAACTACCTGAAGGGAGGCTGTAGCCAGGTGGGGTTGGTCTCTTCTGCCAGGCAACCAGCAACAGAACAAGGGGACACAGTCTCAAGTTGTACCATGGGAGGTCTAGGCTGGATGTTAGGAGGAAGTTGTTGGCAGAGAGAGTGATTGGCATTGGAATGGGCTGCCCAGGGAGGTGGTGGAGTCGCCATCCCTGGGGGTGTTCAAGAAAAGACTGGATGGGGCACTTAGTGCCATGGTCTGGTTGATTGTCTAGTGCTGGGTGCTAGGTTGGACTGAATGATCTTGGGAGATTTCTTCCAACCTGGTTGATTCTATGGTTCTATGAAAGCAGAGTCCCAGCTGTGGAAGACACACAGTAGGAGGGATGTAGAGCAGGGAGGAGAGCTCCTCCTGCTCAGCTCCCAGCCAAGTTTCCAGGCTTGTTCTGGAAGGGAGAAACAAGGTAACCTGCAGGGCCTGAGGGCATCAGTCCTTTGCACTACAGATAATAGGAAACCTCTAGATGACTTCCAGCAGACATTGCTGTGAAAGCTTTGTGCTCTCTACTGCAAAGGAGGAGGAAAGGAAGGTGTGGGATCCATTCTCCACATGGGAATGATCCACCTCAACCCTAACTGAAAAAAAACACACCCCAAACTGCAAAGCAATTATCTACTTAAAAGAAAGCAAAGGGATTTCCTTTCCCAGCTGGCCTTCCAGCCTGGGATTGGCACTGGAGAAGTTCAGAGCGACGTTGTGAAATAGAAAAACAGCTTCAGAGACACCAGAGCAGAGGCTGGGCTGGCCCAAGCATTGACCTGTCCCACCTCAGCTGGCACATCTCCTTGCCAGGTCTGTGCAATCAGGAGATTATCTCCCAGCTGAGCAGACATCCTGCTCAGAAAGGTGAGGCAAACAACCATCAGAACTCCTGATTCCCTCTAAGCTCAATGCCTGCTCATTTCCAGTGCCTCCCAGTGCAAAAGTCACCTGTGAACCAAAGGCACTTGAAGTAAGCAGGAGGCTCCTGAGATCACTGCATCACCACTGAGCACTTACCACAGCAGTTAATTGTTCATTCAAGGGCCAAGCCTTGAGCTCAGAGCATGCTCTTGGTCTCTTCCCATCAAGCAGCCACTGCTCAGGAGCGTCTGGGCTTTGCAAAACCAGAGAAGCTATCCCACCACAATCTTCAGTTCCCAAAGCAGCCCATTCCTAAGCCTTCTCCCCAGCACTCAGAGTCACAGGCTCACAGGATGTCACAGGGTTGGAAGGCACCCAAAGAGATCACAACGCCCCTGCCAGAGCAGGACCACACTATCTAGCTCAGGTCACATAGGAACACATCCAGACAGGCCTTGAAAGGCTCCAGAGAAGGAGAATCCACAACCTCTCTGGGCAGCCTGTTCCAGTGCTCTGGGACCCTCACAGGAAAGAAGTTCCCCCTTGTATTGAGGTGGAACCTCCTGTGCTGCAGCTTCCATCCATTGCCCCTTGTCCTATCATAGTGAGCAAGTGAGCAGAGCCTGTCCCCCTGCTCCTGACCCCTAGCCCTCAGATATTTATAACCATTTAATTAAATCCCCTCTCAGTCTTCTCTTCTCCAGACTAAGCAGCCCCAGGTCCCTCAGCCTCTCCTCATCAGGCAGTGCTCCACTCCCCTCATCATCCTCGTAGCCCTCCACTGGACTCTCTCCAGCAGATCTCTGTCCCCCTTAAACAGGGGAGCCCCAAACTGAACACAGTACTCAAGGTGGGGCCCCACCAGGGCAGAGTAGAGGGTCTTCTGGCATTTGGAAATCTCAGAGCAAAGGTGTCAGGCTAGTTAAGGAGAGATCACATCCCCATCCAGTTTCTGCCAGCCTGAGTAAGCTCTGATGAGTTATCACAGGCATAGAAAAATGCAAACCCAAACACACATTCTCTGGTACCTCCCTGCATGCAGTTAGAAAACCTGAACTTTAGAACCCATAATATTCCAGGTATGGACCAATGCAGTCAAAGCTCTGTGCTCCTTTGGATTCCAAACACTTCCATTCTTTTCCTCACTTATTAAAGGATGCAGTTTGCAGGCACACCAAATTCACAGGTTTGGGAAGTCTGTCAACATAGGAGAGATGTGGTGATGCTGCAGCAGCACACAGGCAACTCAGCTCTGCAACAGCCTCCAAACCAAGAGGGAAATAAGACCTGTCCTAGAACAGGAGACTGGAATGAAGAATAAGATTTCAGCTGCCACTCGAAGCTATAGATCATTGGCAGATTTAAGCCCAGGTGTTGTAACCCTGCTTGCATGCACAGAGTGCCTCTAGACTGCCTTTTGAAGAAGCTGAATCAGCAAATCCCATCAGTTCCCACAGCCTTTAGTGCAGGTGAGCAACCAAGAGCTCGAATGCAGCAGCGCATTCACACAGCGTTGCTCTGGATCAGGGTGGAGGGCTGAAGCCTGAGAACAGCTCTGATGTCAGAAGCAGTCAGGAGATGGGAGAAGGCTCCACAGAGACACAAAGAGCTGTGATGAAACCACCAGGGTTTTTTTGCATCTCATTACACAGGAGAGCTTCGCTGCATCACCCTGCAGCCCAGTGGTGTCAGGCACATTCTTGTAGGCGAGCAAGATGATATTTAAACATGGTGAGATGCAGTGGTGGCAAAGCAGGTGACCTCTCTTACCTCAGGTGGGAAACCAGCACATCCAGCCTCTGATGCATCTCTCAGATATGCCAGCTTGCTGGGTGATAAGTGACATGCCAGAACTCTGGGTTTTAACTCGGTTAATTACCAGTGTTGCACACATGAGTAATACGACAGCACTTAAGGTGGGGCAGAGTTTCCATTACAGAGCCCTGGCTGCATGAATTCCATGAGAAGTGTTTTCTGCTGGATGTGGCTTTCACAGAAGTCATCCACACTCCAGCCTGAGCTTTCTAGCCCCAAGCCACCCTTCCAAAGTGGAACAGCCTTCTGCAGCGGGGCTCCTTCTGCAGGGGAACACCCTAGCTTGCCTCGATATACACAGCACCAGTGCTGCTGCCACAGGATCACAGGATGGCAGGGGTTGGGAGGGACCCAAAGAAATCATTGAGTCCAACCCCCCTGTCAGAGCAGGACTAGACAATCTAGCTCAGGTTACAGAGGAATATATCCAGATGGGCCTTGAAAGTCTCCAGAGAAGGAGACTCCACAACCCCTCTGGAGAGCCCTGTTGTTGACCTTGGACTAATTTCATCTCCCCAAGCCTTCCCTTTCTACAAGACTACAGCACTTGCATCAACTGCATTGGCAACCTCAGGTGGATTGAAGGGGTTCTATGCCTAAGAAAATAAGGAAGGTAAATAATGCAACCTAGCCAAAAGACTTGAGGGGAAATAATGAAGATCGAGGAACTGCTCACTTGGGTTCCCAGATGGAAGTTGCTCTGAAGCATAGCTGAGCTCAATGTGACCATAACAGAGATTCTGGTAAAGCAAGAAAGCAGAGCCTCAGCAGGAGGCTCTCCAGGAGAGAGGACAAAGTGGTTTATGACAACACAACAGCAAACTCAAAACGTAACCTCTGCAATCCAGACCTTGCACAGCTCACACAAGAGAGCAGAACCCATTGACACGAACTCCTTTCTCATCTGAAGAAGCTGCTCTTCCAAAACACACTTTGGCAGAAGCAGGTGGGCTCAGGGCACCTTCCATCAAGGCTTGTAATAGGGAAGGAATTTCTCAACAAGAAGGTAAAGGAGAAAAAAAGTCCATATGCCCAAAAGTGTCCATGAAGGATTTTACACACAGAGCATAAGCAACATTAGGGAGGTCCCATGGCCACAGCCCTTGTTCTGTGCTTGGCTCACAGATCCAACACAAGGTCAAAGAGAAGGAAACACATGATGACCAGCCCTGGTCTTACAAGAAGAGCCTGGGACTCTAGGTGTGAACCAGACAGGGACAGAGCTGAAGTCTGAAGTGCTGGCCTAGAAGAGCCTGGAGAGCTCACTCACTCCCACCACAGAACCATACATCAAAAACTTCCTTTTCAGCCCAAGGCAGAGACATTTCAAAGTTGTTAGGAGCTCCACTGCTACACAGCTCAACATAGTCAGCAGCTCTTTCATAGAATCATAGAGTCAGCCAGGTTGGAAAAGAACTCCAAGCTCAGCCAGGCCAACCTAGTACCCAGCCCTAGACAATCAACCAGACCATGGCACTAAGTGCCTCATCCAGGCTTTACTTCAACACCTCCAGGGACAGCGACCCCGCCACCTCCCTGGGCAGCCCATTCCAATGCCAATCACTCTCTCTGCCAACAACTTCCTCCTAACATCCAGCCTAGACCTTCCCCAGAACAAATTGAGACTGTGTCCCCTTGTTCTGTTGCTGCTTGCCTAGCAGAAGAGACCAACCCTCATCTGGCTACAACCTCCCTTCAGGTAGTTGTAGACAGCAATGAGCTCTGCCCTGAGCCTCCTCTTCTGCAGGCTGCACACCCCCATCTCCCTCAGCCTCTCCTCACAGGGCTGTGCTCCAGGCCCCTCACCAGCTTTGTCACCCTTCTCTGGACACGTTCCAGCATCTCAACATCTGTCTCGAATTGAGGAGCCCAGAACTGGACACAGGACTCAGTACCTTGTGGAGCCTCAGTGCTTTACTCATCATGTTTGAGCCCTTCACCTCTGGGACAACCCACTACAGCCACTGCCATGTAGATTTTCTGGAGCTCTTGAAAGCCTACCCCTGCTGTCCTGCAAAGAATCCAATGCATTGTCACCCATGCACCCAGCTCTAGGCTATTCCTCACCCCCCTGCTTTCCAGCTTTTGGTCAGAAAAAAAAGCAGACAGAAGCTGAAAGGAGGAGGGGGGGGGAAGCACGACAGAAAAAAAAAAACAACCAACACTAAAAATAAATCCCTGCAGATTCTCATCTTCCTTCTCCAGTCTCCTCCAGCCATTGTTTTGCAGTACAAGTATTTCAGCTCTCACTGTACCAGGGAACACGATTAGACAGGTCACTGTGGAATCAGATTACAGACTTTTACCTTTTTAACTTTTCTTCTCAGCACGTAGGCTGGAGAACTGACACCCGGCAAGGGAGCAAGCAAGGGACAGGCATGGGTGGAGGTGGCAGCAGAACGTCAGTGATTCAGAGACATTTGCCAAGTCATTGGAAGTTCTCACGATTCCAGGGCCTAACACAAAGAAGCAGACAGGTTAAAATTAAAAGGGGGCAGCAGAAGGTAAGAATTTTATCCAATGCCTGCAACAAATGGGAACAAAAAAACCAAAACAATCAAAGAGTGTCCTGCTGGAATTTTGTCCTAAAGAGCTTCATTCTCCTTGCAATTCAGAGCTGCGTTTCCCACCCCTCAGTTCTGGAGATGTGGCTGCCTGCAGGGCTCCAGCACAGGCAGAAGCCTCTCAGCACCCTTGCAGTGTCTGGCCCCGTTTGTGAGGATGCAGAGTGCTGGTATTTGGAAAGATCTGGGACTCTGCAGGGGACTGTTGTGGCCACAGACTCCAAATCGAGTGATGAACCCTTTCATCTCCAAACGAGAGATGAGCAACCTTTCAGTGGTACCTGTTGTTAGCAGCAGCTTTGTACTTGGAAAGATCTGAGACATTGCAGGTGACTGTTGTGGCCACAGACTCCAAATTGAGGGATGAGCAACCTTTCAGTGGTACAAAGTTGATGTTAACAACAGGTACTTGGAAAGATCTGGGACCTTGCAGGGGACTGTGGTGGCCACAGACTCCACACCAAGAGGTGAACAACCTTTCAGTGGTACAAAGCTGCTGTTAACAACAGGTTCTTGGAAAGATCTGGGACCTTGCAGGGGACTGTGGTGGCCACAGACTCCAAACCAAGAGATGAGCAACCTTTCAGTGGTACAAAGTTGCTGCTAACAACAGTGTTCCTTCAAGCAGGCAGCACATCTGTCCTGTCTTAGGTTCTCTTCTCATCTCTCCAGGTGTCAGCACCCTGCAAAGTCTGCCTTCAGCCTAACAACTAGGACTGAACATTTGTAGGGAGCTAGTCCCAGGCTTGAGTCGGAGACATCAAGAAAGGGAGGAGATGAAAGCTCATTCCAGAGGAATGGATAATCGTTCTGCTAAGAGCATGTGTTGAACTTGTTGTGTCTGTTTATAAATGAGAGCTATTAACACTCATTAGGAGCTTTTGTGATAGCACAAGACAGTTTGTGTGCACTTTCTCTAGTGAGGGATACTGCCTGTCCACACACCACCTGCACGGCAGCATCGTACAAATAGTTTAATCTATGCTCGAAGCATCTTAATCATAGAATCATGGAGTGGCTTGGATTGGAAGGGACCTTGAAAGCTCAGCTAGTCCAACTCCCCTGCAGTCAGCAGGGACATCTTCAACTACAGCAGGTTGCTCAGAGCTTCTTCAAAGTATCTCAGCTGGAATGGTTCCAGGGATGGGGCATCCACCACCTCTCTGGGCACTCTGGGCTGGTACTTTGCCCAGGGAGGTGGTGGAGGCCCCATCCCTGGAGGTGTCTAAGGCCAGGCTAGATGAGGCTTTGGGCAGCCTGATCTAGGGTAGGGTGTCCCTGCCTATGGCAGGGGGGTTGGAACTAGATGATCCCTGTGGTCCCTTCCAGCCCTGACTGGTTCCATGATACTTCACTAACCTCATGTGAAAAAATTCCTTAAGTATCATTATTCACAACACCTTTTTCAACTGAACCTTTCCCTCTAGCTAGCACCACTCCTGCTAGATATTGACTCTTTTATATGATGATTATTTGGGTTTGGGTGTAAGAACATTTGTCTTCCCTCTGTGAGACACAGAAGTTACTGACTTTATTACAATTAGCCTCAAAACAAGTGGAGAGCATAAGGAGATGAAGTGACTGGACGAGGCACTTAGTGCCATGGTCTAGTTGATTGGACAGGGCTGGGTGCTAGGTTGGCCTGGATGATCTTGGAGCTCTCTTCCAACCTGGTTGATTCTATGACTTGCCCAAGAACAACAAGGAACAACACAAACTCTCTTTTAAGGAAGGAACCAGTGCCCTCATGGACAAACCACTCTCCATTCTCTCTCTATCAGTCACTCAACTGACAGGGGTTAAAAATAATTACCAAAAGAATTATTTAAGCAGCTTGGCTTTCCCTGCCTCTCCCACATTCACCAATTACATTTATTAAGCTAACCAGCCTATTAGTCCAAGTCACTCCCTGGTGTTAACAAGACACCCTCAGGTGACACACAGGTCACTAGCAGGACCTGAAGGATAAATTCTCATCTCATCCTACATCTGTATCCTGAGGCAAGCAGAGCAACTTGCCCATGAGTCCTGCAGAGCAGGTGGTGGAACACCTACAAGTCTCCAGCCAGTCACGGGCTCAAAGACAGGCAACGACATAGTGTGAAACAACATCCCCCAAATGCCCAAGACTTCTGAGTTCCAATCACAAGAACAATTCTGGATGATGACCAAGCATCCACTTTTAGCAAATCCCAAACATTCAAGATCCAACATTAAATTCCAGGATGTTGCTCATACATAACATTACAGCATCCAGGGTGTGCCTCACCTCCCCGCATAACATCCATCTTCCAGGGGCTACAAACTGGAGAGGAATTTCTGCTTGCTGACAAGTCACAGGCTGCAAAGTCAAGGCAGGTTGCCCTCAAATAACATCAATTCAGGGCCTAACCCCAGGGACACACTCTATGGTTTTTATTTGTCTCAAGCCTTCTAAAGAAGGCTTTGACACGTGAGTTCAGCTCAGAGTCACCTCCCTTCAACCAACTCAACTAACCTTGCCCAGCCAGAGGGACAACAAAGACAAACTGATGTGAGCAGCACACCAAAAGAAAATAGAGCCACTGAGCATATTCCTCCAGTGGGGGAACCATGAGCTAAACCCACATTTCTTCAGCAGCACTCCTATTGTGTGTTCAACATACATCGACAGAGCCGGTGATGGTTTCATCACGTTCAGACAGGAGCAGCCTTCAGCGCCGATTTCCAGAGCTGTGCAGTCATTTCGCCTCATGTGGTTATTTTATGAGCCTTTCCTCCACAAGCTAACCACAGGATTCCTCCTTCCCAGCCCTCCAGTGACACCCATGAACAGACAGAAAGAAGAGAAGCCAGTGGTTTCAACCAAAGAGCAGAAGGGTAGACTTCTGTCATCCCAGACAAACCCATGAAACAGAGGACAGGAGCAAATCAATGACTAGAGAAGGTCCAGTGCAGGGCTACCAGGATGCTTAGGGGACTGGAGCACTGCCTGATGAGGAGAGGCTAAGGAGCCTGGGGCTTTTTAGTCTGGAGAAGAGAAGACTGAGAGGGCATTTAATCAATGTTTATAAGCATCTGAGGGCTGGGGGTCAGGCTCTGCTCACTTGCTTCCTGTGATAGGACGAGGAGCAATGGATGGAAGCTGCAGCACAGGAGGTTCCACCTCCACACAAGCAGGAATTTCTTTCCTGTGAGGGTCCCAGAGCACTGGAACAGGCTGCCCAGAGAGGTTGTGGATTCTCCTTCTCTGGAGACTTTCAAGGCCTGTCTGGATGTGTTCCTGTGCAACCTGAACTAGATAGTATGGTCCTGTTCTGGCTGGGGGGTTGGACTGGATGATCACTTTGGGTCCCTTCCAACCCCTGACGTCCTGTGATCATCCTGTGATCCTGTGCCTGGAGCTATCTGCTGCAAGTCCTGCTGCTGGAGACAGCCTGGGGGTGAGCCAGAGCCCTCCAACAGCATTTGCCTGCATTCAGGGCTCTGCACAGCTCGAGCACCACATTTTGCCACATCCCAAAATGGCCCAAAACACCTCTATTAACAAAGTCCCTGAGATAAAGACTAATGCAATCCTTCTCACAGGCTTCTGCTGGCTAATTACAAGCCTATCACTTCTGAGTTAATTACATACAGCTGAAGTTGTTACTACCTGTAGATGGGAAAAAAAACCCCATGGTACTAGGAACAAGTTCTTTCTGCTCTTTGTTGCCTGATAGCTAAACATTTCCAGGAGAGGAAAGGTGGGAAGCCTCCACTTAATGGGTGAGAATGTTGTGCAATGCTTCTAGCTTTGGAAGAGGAAGCTGGGATCAAACATCCCTGGTTTGAGAGCAGCCCTGAGGAGAGGGACTTGGGAGTGCTGGTGGATAAGGAGCTCAATATGAGCTGTCAGCGTGGTCTGGCAGCCCGGAGAGGCAACCAGAGCCTGGACTGTATCAGGAGAAGTGTGGGCAGCAGGGCAAGGGAGGTGATCCTCCCCTTTTGCTCTGCACTGGGGAGACCCTACCTGGAGCACTGTATCTGGTTCTGGAGCCACTGTTACATGAGGGCTGTGGATGTGCTGGAAGGTGTCCAGAGAAGGGCTGCAAGGATGATCAGAGGGCTGGAGCTGCTCTGCTATGAGGAGAGACTGAAGGAGTTGGGGCTGTTCAGTCTGCAGAGGAGAGGGCTTCAAGGTGACCTAAGGCCAGGCTACATGAGGCTCTGGGCAACCTGATCTAGGGTAGGATGTCCCTGCCCATGGCAGGGGGGCTGGAACTAGATGATCCTTGTGGTCCTTTCCAACCCTGTCTGATTTTATGATCTCACAGGCAAAGTACCACCTGAACCAGGAGGCCTGTGAGACTCTGCTGTTTGCATTTGTGCTCCTGCAGTGATGTTACAGGCAGGCAGAGCTTGGGTAAGGCAGAGCTGAGGGCTCTTGGAAGTAAACTCCCAGTCCTCCAGTGTGCCAGTCTCGGGGAGCAGAGCTGGGTCACATCAGAGCATCGTTTTCTCTAGAGCTTCACAAATTAGATGCTAGGGTGTCCCAAATAGTCACTCAAAGACAGCCATGGCAAAAGTTCTTCATGGTAATAAGGAAGAGCAGTATGCACAGGGAGCTATTAAGCATCAGGTCTTGGCCTCTGTTAATCTGAACTCAGAATCATAGAATCAACCAGGTTGGAAGAAATTTCCCAAGCTCAGCCAGTCCAACCTAGCACTCAGTCCTGGCCAATCAACCAGACCATGGCACTAAGTGCCTCAGCCAGGCTTTGCTTCAACAACTCCAGGGACAGTGACTCCACCACCTCCCTGGGCAGCCCATTCCAATGCCAATCACTCTCTCTGCCAACAACTTCCTCCTAACATCCAGCCTAGACCTCCCGTGGTACAACTTGAGACTGTGTCCCTTTCTTCTGTTGCTGGTTGCCTGTGAGAAGAGACCAACCCCACCTGGCTACAGCCTCCCTTCAGGAAGTTGTAGATAGCAATGAGCTCTGCCCTGAGCCTCCTCTTCTGCAGGCTGCACACCCCCAGCTCCCTCAGCCTCTACTCATAGGGCTTGAAATGAGGGGCCCAGAAATGGACACAATACATCAGATGTAGCCTCACTAGGGCAGAATAGAGGAGGAGGAGAACCTCTTTCAACCTACTAACCACAGCCCTTGTAATGCACCCCAGGATGCCATCAGCCCTGTTGGCCACAAGGGCACATTGCTGGCTCATGGTCAGCCTTCTGTCCACCAGAACCCTCAGGTGTCTTTCCCCTACACCACTCTCCAACTTCCTTTTCACCTGATGAGCAAAGATAAAGAGAGACACAATTGTATGAATCTTACACACTGGCCACCACTCTCTTGTGTTAAGAGGGGGCAGGAGGTGGGCACCACCTGCAGCCCTGCAGATTTCCAACGCCACCAAGTTTCCAAACGAGGTGCTTAGTACCTGCACCCAGGAAATCCAGGCAAGGGCCTGGGGAACATCATTCCTCCTCCAGCTGCTGCCCTGTTGTCTGAAGCAGATAATTTTGGAACAGAACTTGCGAGAAGCAGAAGAAACTCTGACAGGCTGCAGAGATGACTAAATGCCAAACAGATGCACACAGCAACCTCCCTAGGATGATGTAGGAGACAGGCCAGGGCAAACCCCAGCGAATGCATTTCCGAGCTCAGCGCCCAAGGGCTAGAACAGGTAGCAACAGAGAGGGGGTGGGGGGGTGGAAATGAAATAAAAGAAGTCACAATTATAAAAAGCAACTGTTGGAAAGAAAAACACTGAAAAGAAGCAGGCCAGGAAAGCGACAGTGTGGTTAAAGAACAGAGGTGGTGAAAGTAGCTGGAGGTGAGATGCTGTCAGGAGGTGGGAAGGGCTGTGTGCTGTAGAGAACGGCAGCCCCGGCTAACGGTCTAACACATGGTTTCTGCAGCCCTGCCATGGCCCCTGGGATGGACCCACAACCTTCTCAGGAGAAGGTTTACCTGTAGCTGCTATGGTCACAAAATCACAGAGTGGTAGGGGTTGGAAGGGAGCTCTGGATATCATCCAGTCCAAACGCACAGCTAAAGCAGGGTACAGAAGTGCACCGCTCGCTGCTCCAAGGGGTCTGTGACAAACTCCTTGCCTGCTGGACATACAGGGCAAGATGCTCTTGCTCCAGCAGTTGCCAGTTTCCAGTTCCTATGTGGGATGAGCAAAGCTGACCCAAAGCAGGTCTCCCAAGAGCTGGTAGTCCCCAGTTCCAGTTCCCTGCACACATCCTTTAGAACCATAGAATCAGTCAGGATTGAAAGGGACCACAAGGATCATCCAATTCCAAGCCTCCTGCCATGGGCAGGGACACTTCACACTAGTGCAGGCTGTCTAGAGCCTCATCCAGCCTGGCCTTAAAGGCCTCCATGGGTGAGGCTTCCACCACCTCCCTTGGCAACATGTTCCAGGGTCTCACTGCCCTCCTGGTGAAGAACTTCTTCCTAACATCCAGTCTGAATCTACCCATTTCTAGCTTTGTTCCATTCCCCCCAGACCTATCGCAACCTGACATTGTAAAAGTTCCCTCCCCAGCTTTCTTGTAGGCCCTCTTAAAATACTGAAAGGCCACAGTAAGGCCAACTCTGAGCCTTCTCCTCTCCAGACTGATCCCTTGGTCCTCTCCATTTCCAGGGATGCCTTTCCCCAGCATCTCTCCCTCCTCCTCACAAACAGATCCAGCATTTTATTAAATTCCACATAACCCTCCCACCCCAACAGTGTATTTTCCAGTGTGAATTTGGCTGATGGCTGTTTCCAGCCCTGGGTGTCTCTGCCTCTCCTGGCACTGGGAGTGTTCATATATTTAACAGCTTCTTGGGAAGATGCATCACCTCATCTCTTACCGCTCACCTCACTCAGGTGCTGCTTCTATCCTGAGTCAAGCCTTAAAATATTTGCCACCAATATGTCAGGTATGCAGATGAGTAGTTAAGTTCTGATGCCTTCTACCCAGTGAAGGACTTCCTCTCCAGCTGCACAGCCAAGACCAGGCTACCAAGGAGAAGCTGTTCTCAGACTACAGTTCACAGTTGATCCCTGCTGCAGAAGTCACCTTGTGCCAATAACTCCTACAGAAAATCAGAGGTCCTCCCTCCATGCAGCCACAGGGAAGCTCCAGCTTTCTACCTTTTGGTCTGGCAGCCTCAGCTGAGGTCTGGCCATCACTATCACTGCAGCACTGAAGGTTTGACTCAGCTCCACCAGCTCACCTCTCCAGCCCCAGGAGAGCTCCTGCAGCAGCTTAGATGCATTCTTGCCTTTGACTACTAACTCACCCACAAGGCTGGAGGAATGCAGCATGGTCACTGCTGTTTGCTCATAGAAACCTCTGACTTTGCTATCAAATGCAGAACTAAAACCATTTTCAAGGCACTTGCTGACCCTCCACACCCATTCTGCAGTACAGGAGGCCAATAATTATTTACCCAGCAATATATTAACTAAAGAGAAGGGGGGGAGGGGGGAGGGGGGAACCAAAACCTTTTAGGACAAGCAGAACTTATCATTTCCTCCAATCTAGGGTTGGGTTTTTGAGAGTCATTCGCCTACAGGTGATTGACAGCAGGGCTTTATGATGAAACACTGTTTGCAAAAACATCTTGCCTAAAAGAAATGGTTCCACCAGAGCTAATAAATTCCATCAGCTAATCCAGCACTGCCACCCACAAAACACATTGCTCATGGATACAGATGGACAAGCCTCGAGATGCAGCATCAGTGGCAGGGTGGAGGCTGGATGTTAGGAGGAAGTTCTTGCCAGAGAGAGTGATTGGCATTGGAATGGGCTGCCCAGGGAGGTGGTGGAGTCACTGTCCCTGGAGGTGTTGAAGCAAAGCCTGGATGAGGCACTTAGTGCCATGGTCTGGTTGATTGGACAGGGCTGGGTGCTAGGTTGGACTGGTTGATCTTGGAGGTCTCTTCCAACCTGGTTGATTCTATAAGCTGAAGGCTCAAGCAAGATCCAGGGCACCTCACCATGAGCTGAAAGCACAAGCAAGAGCCAGGGCACCTCACCATGAGCTGAAGGCACAAGCAAGAACTGTTTGGTCTGTTCTCAAGCTCAAGCACTTCCACATGCCCTGGCCACAGGCACTCCAGGTGCCTGGTAGCACTGGGTACACTCTCTCCCAGGAGCTGGCTGCAGCAAGCGAATGCTGTGCACAAGACAAGACAGAACGTGTCGTTTCCTCCTTGAGATGCACCAAGATGCCAAAAAGCTCTTCTCTGGAGAATGCCTTTACTGAACCTGCCCAAGACAACAAGGCCTGAAAGGGTTTACTCATTTCCCAAGTGGAGAAGCAATATTAAACATATTTTGCAACCTGTGCTGGCAGGAGGGGAGGCAATATTCCTGTTCTGCACACGGAGAAACAGGGATACAGGGAGAGGAAGTGATCAGCCCAGGGTTTCTGAAGACCATCAGTAGCAACGGGAAAAATCAGGAGCCTCTGCATTCCTGTCAACTGCTGAAGTCAAGAGCAGCATGGTATTTTTAAGACAGCAGCCCAAGAATCTTTCAAAACTTAAAAGAGCTTCAGAATGCAGCACACAAGCACATCTTTGAAGTTAATGATCCCATCAGCACCCATCAGCACCAGATTAAACTTTAAAGGTGATTTGAGAGTTCTCAGATGACAGCAGGGCAGTCAAACACTCTCTAACCCCCAAGCTCAGTCTACTCTCTAACCCCCAAGCTCAGCCTAGGTTTGGTATAATCCTCTTTGCTCTCTAAAATAAAAAAAGCCACGTCTGAATATTCAGAAAGACCTCGTTGTAAATAGGCACACAGGCAGAGAAATAAATGCAAGCAGTGTCCCCCAGACCTTGTCAGCTCCTTGGTGAGGGGCACCTCCCAAGCAGGCAAGGGAGTCACCCCTCCAGCTACTGTCTTGCTTCCTTTAGGAGTCAAAGGAGAAAGCTGGGAGCCTACATCCCATCCTAAAACAAAAGTCCAAGGTTGGTGGCTCGACTTATCCAGTTAGATCAGGCTCTTTATTTCTACATGACTAAACTATTGTGACAAGTTTGGCCCGAGTTACATCCAAGCCGCCTGATGCAGAAGGCTCTGCAGAGGCTGCTGCATTAACCCCGGTGATACACTCAGTAAATCCCAGAGCCACCCATTCTCCTTACAAAGCCTTGGAGCACTTTGCACCAGCCAGCCCAAACCAGGTCCTCTGTGCTCTGCTCACACCCTGCCTTGGGGTTAAGCTCAGCTGTGCTGTGCTGTGTCCCTGCGAGACTTTTGGGTACGGATCTGCAACAGGGTTTGGAAGAACCCCCCAAAAAAAAAGAAAGCAAAAGGGGAATAATGAAAATAAATAAATGAATGAAAGCCACACAGGGTAGAGGTTTTCAAAAGCATGAGGCAAGGAAGGTGATTAAACCAGCTCGGGTGTTCCCTGCACCTCAGGCTAACGTCAGGAAAAGAGCCCACATGCGCAGAGGCAGAAAATGGCAATAGCCCATAATATGCACCCCAGTGCTTCTTGGAGACCTTTACCTAAACGTTGCCAGGGTGATGTGTACATAAGTCTGTCCTTGCTCTGAACCACAATCACCAGCCTGACAGAAAACACCCAGCTGGGATTTGCAGACAGGTAACTGTCAAGGAGCAGAGCGAGGAGTTCTGTTGGGGTTGTAACCGGAGAGGTGCTGGCAGCTGCAGCACCCACAGCCCCTGCTGCAGCACCCACAGCCCCTCCTGCACCCACCGACCCTGCTGCAGCACCCACTGACCTTCCAGCACCCACAGCCCATGCTGCAGCACCCACTGACCTTCCAGCACACACAGCCCATGCTGCAGCACCCACAGCCCCTGTTGCACCCACCGACCCTCCAGCACGCACAGCCCCTCCTGCACCCACCGACCCTGCTGCAGCACCCACAGCACCTCCAGCATCCACAGCCCCTGCCGCAGCACCCACAGCCCCTCCAACACCCATCAACCCTTCAGCACCCACAGCCCTTCCAGCACCCACCAACCCTCCAGCACTCACTGACCCTGCTCCAGCACCCACCGATCCTCCAGCACCCACTGACTCTCCAGCACCCACCGACCTTGCTCCAGCACCCACATCCCCTGCTGCAGCACCCACAGCCCCTGCTCCCTCCCCATAAACCACAGGAAGAAAGAACCTGTGGGGCAGCTGGGCTGACACCACCCAGCTTTGCACAGACCCAAACCCATCCAGGTCTGGGAGTAGATGAGCATGAGAAGCACATGGGAATGGGCAAGTGCAGAGAAGAACTCTGCTCTGTTTCTGGATGTGTTCCTAAACCGTGATTCACAACAGCAAAGAGCAGATTTCTCTAAGGTGAGGAGTCTTCCCAGAAGCTCACTCCAGCCATTGCCAGCAAGGACCTTGACTGCAGCGTGTTGAGAGGTGGAGCTGAGCCCTTCTCTAGAAGCTGATGGGATGCAGTTACACCCACAGAACAAGCCCTCACCAGCAGCAACAGACCCCTTCATCTGAAGGGGATGAATCTGGGGCCATGCCCAAAAGTGAGCTTTGACAACTCATTTAGAAGCTAATGGAGAAGATGCTCAAGTGAACAGCATCAACCCAGCCTGTGTAATCCACCACATTGAGCTCCCTGGACCATTGCACAAACCTTCCCACATCTCAGCACCACAGCAGGGACAAAAGGGTTGGAAAATCAAGACAGAACCAGACCAGCACTTTGCTTAATGAAAAAGCTGCTCAATAATTTGCAGCTATCAGCTACAAGCTAATAGCTGAGGCTCCTGAAGCCCCTCACAGGAGTCCTGTGGACAAATTCTCCCTCAGCACTCTACATCCCTGGAGGGAAATCTGTGAGCATGCAGAAAACACCAAGGCCACTGGAAACTGTTCTTGTTTTGCATGCAAGTCCCAACAGTTGTGAACTCTTGGGTCCTGTTGCTGCTTTAGTTTAACACAGGAGAGAAAGTGCCACAGAGCCAGTGGAGGGCAGGACAAGGAACAAGCCTCCTGCAGCCTTGGGGGTTTTGCCTGCTGTGCTGGTTCACTCTATCAGCCCAGGAGAATGAGGGCTCCAGCAGCACCTCCATGGCAGTAAACTGACCAAGCCTCTGTTTCCCATCAGAAAACCAGAGCAAGACCCTGAAGGGATCCAGATCACTTTGAGAAAGCTGGGAAATGCCAAAAGACAGACCCCACCTGGAGTCCTGTGTGCAGTTCTGGAGCCCCCAACACAAGAAGGACATGGAACTGTTGGAGCCAGTCCAGAGGAGGCCACAAAGATGCTCAGAGGGCTGCAGCAGCTCTGCTATGAGGACAGGCTGAGAGAGTTGGGGCTCTGCAGCCTGGAGAAGGCTTCCAGGAGACCTTGGAGTGGCCTTCCAGTATCTGAAGGGAGCCTACAGGAAGGCTGGGGAGGGACTATTGAAAAGGTCTTGTAATGGCAGGACAAGGGGGAATGGGTTTAAACTGACAGAGGGGAGATTTAAAATGGATGTTAGGAGGCAGTTCTTTGCAGTGAGGGTGGTGAGACACTGGCACAGGTTGCCCAGGGAGGTGGTGGATGACAGAAGCACCCAATGTGATCTTCTAAAGCAGTTTTGTTGAACATGGCAACTTAATTAGCAAGGAGGGGGGTTGGGGAGTGGTGAATAAGGACAAAAAATCTCCAGTATCATTTAGGAAGAAACATTATTTCCAAGTTAATGAGGCAGATATTTTAATTACAGCACTTAACAAGTTATGACTATGCCAAAATGTTCTCTTGGGAAGGCTGTGCCTGTTTTTCCCTGAATTTCAAGCAGAAGACAGCAGAAGAGGGAAGGGGAGAAAGCACAGGAGGAAAACCACAGAACGGAAGACAAGCAGCAAGGAGAAGCTTTTGTAAAAGCAACAGCAAACTTTGCATAGAATCATAGAATCAGTCAGGGTTGGAAGGAACCACAAGGATCAGCCAGTTCCAACCCCCCTGCCATGCCCAGGGACACCCTACCCTAGAGCAGCCTCACCACAGCCTCATCCAGCCTGGCCTTAAACACCTCCAGCCATGGGGCCTCAACCACCTCCCTGGGCAACCCATTCCAGCCTCTCACCACTCTCATGATCAACAACTTCCTCCTTACACCCACTCTGAATCTCCCCACCTCCAGCTTTGCTCTATTCCCCCCAGTCCTGTCACTCCCTCACAGCCTAAAAAGTCCCTCCCCAGTTTTTTTGGAGGCCTCCCTCAGATCCTGGAAGGCCACAAGAAGGTCACCTGGGAGCCTCCTCTTCTCCAGACTGCACAGCCCCAACTCTTTCAGTCTGTCCTCATAGCAGAGCTGCCTCAGCCCTCTGAGTATCCTCATCCTCTGATCATCCTCATTCAAGGCTCTGGTCAGCCATTAACTGTTGTAAAATGAAGGTAGGACCACAAAAATTGTCCAGGGGCTGGAACCCCTGCTGTAAGAGCAGGCTGAGAGAGTTGGGGTTGTTCAGCTTGGAGAAGAGAAGGCTCCAGGCAGACCTTCTGGTGACCTTCCAGTACTTAAAGGGTCCTGTAAGAAAGACAAGGGCAGATTACTCAGCAGAGTCTGTTGTGACAGGACAAGAGGTGATGGCTTGAAACTAAAAGAGGGAGATTTAGACTAGAGAGAAAGAAGACTTCTTTCACACTCAGGGTAGTGAGACACTGCCCCAAGTCACCCAGAGAGGTGTTAGAAGCCCCATTCCAAGTCAGGTTGGGCTGAACTCCGAGTCCCCTGCTGTAGTTGCAGATATCCCTGCTGACTGCAGTGGGGTTGGACAAGATGACTTTGAAAGGTGCCTAAGGCATTCTTTGACTCCATGACAGGCCAAGGAATGTTGTTTTGGCTGCTCTCTACTAGTGCGAGGTAAAGAACACAAAGCCCTTTGCAGCCCAAGACATCCAGGGATGGTGGCTCAGGGTGGTTCTGCATCCTTCTCTTCCTCGTGCAACAAGCAGGTTTTCCCCATGGCTCTCACCACACCATGGCAGCCCATGGACACATGGATGCCATGGTAACTGCCCAGCCACCAGCAAAAGCAGGAAGCTTTCTCCTTTGAAGGCAGCTGACAGGAGTGAGATTTGTTTTCTCTTCACGGCTCAAACAGAATGCTAAATTTCCTCCTCAAAGCTGCAGCCAGCACTAGGTGGTGACTCCTGGCAACTCAAGTTTCTTTCCTGGTGAAGTGTCTCTAAAGCAGCAAGGTCTACTTCCATTTCAAGGGCACTTTGGACTTGCTCAGTGACCACAAGTCCTACTGGCACCAGACAACACTTGCAGCACAGAAAGCCAAACAGAGCCTGGGCTGCAGCAGGAGAAGTGTGGCCAGCAGGGCCAGGAAGGTGATTTTCCCCCTCTACTCTGCTTTGCTGAGACCCCACCTGGAGTACTGCATCCAGTTCTGGAGCCCCTGGGACAAGAGGGATGTAGAGATGCTGGAGCATGTCCAGAGAAGGGCCATGAGGATGCTCAGAGGGCTGCAGCAGCTCTGCTGAGAGGACAGACTGGAAGAATTGGAGGTGTTCAGTCTGGAGAAGAGGAGGCTCCCAGGTGACCTTCTTGTGGCCTTCCAGTATCTGAAGGGGGCCTACAAATAAGCTGGGGAGGGACTTTTGAGACTATCAGTGAGTGACAGGACTGGGGGGAATAGAGCAAAGCTGGAGGTGGGGAGATTCAGAGTGGATGTGAGGAGGAAGTTGTTGAGCATGAGAGTGGTGAGAGGCTGGAATGGGTTGCCCAGGGAGGTGGTTGAGGCCCCATTGCTGGAGGTGTTTAAGGCCAGGCTGGATGAGGCTGTGGTGAGGCTGCTCTAGGGTAGGGTGTCCCTGGGCATGGCAGGGGGGTTGGAACTGGCTGATCCTTGTGGTCCCTTCCAACCCTGACTGATTCTATGAAAAATAGAACCAGTTTCAGGTGTGTTGCATGAAATGCAGAATTGCCACCTCTGGCAGCTGACTCATTGATCCACATCATCTGATAACAGGTTCTCATGTCTTCAGAATTCCTGAATCACATCTGCTCATAAATACCAGAGGGATTTTCACACCTTGGATTATTAACAGGGAAGAGCCAAAGGAGGACTCATTTCATCTGCCTTCAAGAAATAGTTCCTCCTCTTTTACAGGATTACAGGAAGGGACCAGCAGCAGAGGCTCCCCAACAAACAAATCACTACATCTGGTGGGACCTAAGGTTTCAGCTACTCCTGAAGTAATCAAAAGGTTAAATAATGGGAGAAAGAAAGAGAAGGCTAAAATAAAATCCAGAGTCATTGTTTATTTCCCCATGCTGGTTTTTAGATGATATCAAGGTCCTAACCAGGAACTCAGACAGCAGGGACTCACTTTGATGAAACATATCCTTCCTCCCTACTGCAGGCATTTGAGTAGCAGCCACTGCAAGCTTGTGATCCTCATTCCCCTAGGATAAGAGACTGGGACTTTCCAGTCACACAGAGATGCCAAACACCCTCTCAGGCTGGCAGATCCCAGGGCTTACCAACAGGGCTTGGAAATGTTGGCTCACTCACTGAGCTGAACTAATTCCCTTTTCTCCTCATGAACCCAAAGCCAGCAAAGCTTGAAGAAAAGAGGAGCTGGGGTCAGAACCTGGAGGGACAGAGAGAGGATAGCTTTCCAGAGGGGCATCAGGAGCTCTGAGTTCTCAATATATTTAATCAAAGCAGTTGCAAAAAACAAATGTCAACTTTCCAGCAAGAAAAAGTATTCTCTCAGCCCTTACTTCATGGTAAAGGCCTAGTAAAGCCTATAAAACCCACAACCACCACCTCCATTTCTTTGCAGGAAGCAGTGGAGCAATTTCCCTATCACCTGGGGATGTCGCAGCAGCAAGCCAAGCCAGGAAGCACAGCTCCGTGGGTCACCTCGACCCAGCACAGCAAGTTGGTCCATGAGCAGGTCCATGAGCTACAAGCCCACGCTCACACAAACCTCCTCCAAGACCTGAGCCTCTGACCTTCCAACCAGGAGACCTACCCTGAGCAATGTGCCCCACCGCAACCTGTCGAGATGACGAATGCCATCGACACGCGGGGTTAGCGCTGGCTGCACGCTAAGCCACCTGTGTCATCTGTCAGTCCTCAAGAAGACACTGCTAACCACAGCTTCAAATTTCCTGAAACTGGAGATAATTGTTGGTTTTGGCCTGGCTCTGAAACGTGCCCAATGCGCCAGGCTCAAAGGCTCCTTGGGAACGTGTGATTTAATAGGAGACAAGGGGGAAAAAAAAAGCCCTGACTCCAGCAAAACTCCAGGCTGGAAGGAGGCTTCAATATACTTCAACGAGCTGCATTATTGCCTTTTAATAATCCTCCTAAACCACCTCTCCCTCCTGCTTCAAACACCCTCTGCCATTAGAACAAAGCACACGTCAAGAACTGGGAGCTGTTACAGGAGGTGAAGCCATTGCTGCTGCCAGTGAAGTCACACATTGCTCTGCATGTCTCCAGCCCTGCTTGGCTTTCTCCAGCTCTCACCCATCCCAAAGAAGTGCTGAGTTTGGAAACCAGCATGGGAACAAAGGGAAAACCTTGGAAACGTGGGCAGGGTACAGCTTCAATACCATCTGGCAAAACCTCCCTGTGAAACCTCCCAGGCAGAAGCCAGGTGCCCAAAGGACAGGGAGTGGATCACTCGAGTCTTGGGGTGGGTTTTGTCCCTCCAAGTGGAGATGGGAAAAGGTTTTTCTGTTATTAAGAAACCTCAAGGCCTCCAGCACTTGTATGGTCAGATATACATGGTGACAAGATGCTTAATGCAGGTGGCTGCACAAGCTGGGGAGCAAAAAGAGCACAAAGCTGGGACACAAGAGATGTCTCACAGCTGGCAGGAGCCAGGTCTACTTTGAGTAGGATGGATTAAAGTACAGCTCTGGCCTGTCTCTTCATGCTGTCTTTTCCAGGGAGCATGACCCTGTTTTGCAGGTTGGGCAGACACAACTTGCTGGGAGGCTGGACCCAGGTGGACTGGGATGAAGCAAGCATAGGCACTTCCCAGAAGAAATCAAATCAAGGGCAGCGTGGGCAGCAGGGCAAGGGAGGGGATTCTGCCCCTTGGCTCTGCTCTCCTCACACCCCACCTGGAGTCCTGTGTGCAGTTCTGGAGCCCCCAACACAAGAAAGACATGGAACTGTTGGAGCCAGTCCAGAGGAAGCCATGAAGATGCCCAGAGGGCTGCAGCAGCTCTGCTATGAGGACAGACTGAGAGAGTTGGGGCTCTGCAGCCTGGAGAAGAGAAGGCTTCCAGGAGACCTTGGAGTGGCCTTCTAGTACCTGAAGGGGCCTACAGGAAGGCTGGGGAGGGACTATTTAAAAGGTCTTGTAATGACAAGATGAGGTGGAATGGGTTTAAACTGGAAGAAGGGAGATTTAAAGTGGTTAGGAAAGGGTTCTTTACAGTGAGGGCGGTGAGACACTGGCACAGGTTGCCCAGGAAGGATGTGGTTGCTCCCTCTTTGGAGGTGTTCAAGGCCAGGCTGGATGAGGCCTTGAGCAACCTGTTCTAGTGGGAGGTGTCCCTGCCTATGGTGGGGGGTTGGGACTGGATGAGCTTTGAGGTCACTTCCAGCCTAAACCATTCTATGATAAATCATCCCACTGCACTGGACAGAGCTTTCTCCATGGAGGACTCTCTGCTTCCATCCCTTTGCTGGCTCCTCCTTGGCAATATGGTGACCTTAAGCCTCCTTTTTTCATTGCTGACCACACTGCCAGCCAAGAAAATATTTAGATGGCACCTTCCTCAAACAGGTTACACATACCCAGCATGATCTTCAGCAGTCCTCCACCTTGGCAATGGGTGATGGAGGTACCATCTCTGCCACCGTGACACCATTGGCCAACCAAAGCCCCCAGAAAGGCAGCACAAAGCCACCACTATGGCTCCCAGCCAGAACCAGGCTCTGAGGACAGCTTGGAACTCTGTGCAAAAGCTCCAGAGCACGAAAGAGTTAAATCAGCCTCATTGCTGAGGGATTTCTCCATAATCTGTACACATGTCATGGGGATCAGGACTGTGGGTGGTAGTGCTAGTCTGTGGCAGTCGTTCAGGCCCATGGCCCAGCACCTGACTGGCTCAGAAAGCCCTCTTATCCAAGCAGTTTTCAAATTTAATTAAGAGGGACCTATGATGGGCTTAACACTGCTGCTGTGCCAGCCCAAAAGCTCTCTCTCTGGAGTTTTAGGCACAAAGGCAAGAGGGAGCATTTGACGCAGCCAACGGATCTCTTGGCCGGCACGAGGAACCGCAGAACGGCTTCGCAGAGTTTCACCCAAACCACAAAGCAACAGCAGGGAGGGGACAGAATAAAAAGGGGGGGAAATAAAAAGAACAAGGGAAAAAAAAAAAAAAAAAAAAAGAGTGAAGGTGATGCTGAGAGCAAGGGGTCAGATTCTTTCCTGCAGAGGTAATAGTGGAAGCAGAAGGAAATGCAGGTTAATAAAAAACGGGCTCTGTTAGTTAAAGTTTGCCAGGCTGAGAGCACTGAGTATCTGCTGTGCTGGAGCCAGCATGTTGAGTTGGGGATGAAACTTATTCAAAGGAAAAAGGCCCAAATTAGCCAAGTTACCTGTGTGCAATCACTTGTGAGCTCCAGACTTGCTCAGGCACTCGTATGGTGTGTGGCTGGTGGGGAGGGTGCTGCAGGAGAAGGGTGAGGCAAAGCGAGTGGCAGTACCAGCTCCACAGGGCAAGAGGGGACAGGGAGCATAGGCAGTGCTCTTCTGATGGGAAGAGTGCTGCTCATCATAGCTTAGGTGCATCAGTCCTCAATGACTGTGTTCAGCCCTCCTCACCTTGGAAATGCATGCACCTTGGGTGCCATTTGGGCAAGAGGCAAGGATGGGAGCAAAGGATTGGGCAAGGATTATGAAGCAAAGCTGGAGGTGGGTAGGTTCAGACTGGATGCGAGGAGGAAGTTGTTCATCATGAGAGTGGTGAGAGCCTGGAATGGGTTGCCCAGGGAGGTGGTTGAGGCCTCATGGCTGGAGGTGTTTAAGGCCAGGCTGGATGAGGCTGTGGGCAGCCTGCTCTAGGGTAAGGTGTTCCTGCCCATGGCAGTTGGCTTGGAACTAAATGATCCTTCTGGTCCCTTCCAACCCTGACTGATTCTATGGGGCATATCAGAAGGAACTAATTTTAATGTCTCTTTAGGACATTTTGTCCCAGGAAAGTCAGCTGTATGCAGGACAGGGACCAGCAGTTTGATAGCATAATGGTGAGAACATCAGGGCACCAGTCCAGGAGGAAGATTCCCAACTAATACAAACAAGCTAAATAGACTAATTTCCTAAAATTAGTCCTCATCCAAGATCCCTTGTGGAAGTTATGTCATTAACTGCTAACACAATTACCTGGATGACAGTAGCTATATGCCCTGACTTGAAATTTGAAGTCTCAGTTTGAGCTTGGGATTGAAGGGTTTGGGTCCCCCCCTCCCTCTTATTTTTGGCTACTTGGCAAACTCACCTAGAGCAGGAAATTAGGAAGAGAAACAGTCTCAGTGTCAATACTTCACTGAGTCTATTTACCATGGGCTATTTGCACTAGATAATCACTCAGAAGTGTCTCACCTCCTCCACTCTTCAAGAGCCAAATGATGTCATGGAAGTGGCATCTAGAGCAGCAGCCAATATGAACCAAGGTAACCTGGGCCCAGCAGGAAATTGCTCAGAAGCACCCAGAGACACCTCAAATACAGCTCCCCTTCTCATCCTGGGCTGTCCATCACCAGCACAGGGGCACAGAGCAGGAGCATGTCCTCTCACCCACACCACACATTCTCAGCTTGGAAAGAAGCCCAGGGCTGAAGCGCCACCATAGAAGTGCCTGAGCAAATCCAGAGCCCACAAACATGACTTTAGGCAGGTAACTTTTGTGAGTTTGGGTCTTTGCCTTCAAAGGAGCTCAGCTACAGTCATTAAACAGCAGGTTTGCCAAACCTGCAGACTAGCTGTGGCTCCAGCTGAGCTCTGTCTCCCTGTAATTCCTCTCAGCCAGCGACAGCCATGGGAGCCAGCAGCATCCAACCGCCTCTGTAAGAGCTACAATGGCCAGAAACCTCCTGGCTGAGCCCCAGCCTTTTTCTCTGGGTGGGACTGTCAAACCCTGCCTGCCTGCAATGACATTTTCTCTGCACTGTGCACAACTGGAAAGGGTTATGGTGCAGTAATGGTGAGCCCCCCCCAGAATGCCCTCAGAAGAGGTTCCTCTCGCTCCTCATGAAGACCACCTGGAGCATCCTCACAGCCCGAGGCACTCGGCAGAGGCAAAACACAACCTACACAGCTGCAGGTTTCCAACATCCAGACCCTGTCTTGTCTCCTAATCCAGCCCTCCAACTTCTGAGCACAAAGCCTCGGCTAAACTCACGGGAACGAGCACCAAGGCACAGCAGAACAAGAGCGGGGGGTGGCAGCAGGGGTCTGTGCCACACGTGTGACCGACTGCCTGGTGGTCACCTGCAAACCAGGACAGCGCCACAGCACCTCGCCCGGGGCCGCTCAGCTCGATCAGTTTTTCACTCCCACAAGAGGAAGCCGCAGATGCAAACCCTTCTGCTCCTCACAGCCGGGAGCAGCTGAGGGGAAGAACCGAAGGTACTGAAGTGCAGAGAGCAACGTGGGGCTGCTGGGGTGGCTTCCGCCGCGGCCGGTCCCACACCCACTGGGGTCACCCGGGGAGGCTCCCACCCAACCCTCCGCATTCCTGCGCCCCGGGAGCGGAGTCGCCGCGGTCGGACGCAGGCTCTGGCACCGGCACCACGCTCCCAGCAGCGAGAGCTGCCTGCGGACGCCATCCGCTCACGGAGCGTAGCGGCAGGGAACCGGGACAGAGCGGGGCTGCTGCCCACCTGCCTCATGCACAGACCTCAGGGAAGCCCTATGGGTTGCCAGCCTCTTCCAGTAGCACCCCAGCCCCAGGCATAGGCTTGGCAGGGGGGGTCCGGATCGACATCTCCAACACCATGGCAAGTGGCCACCCCCGGACAGGGAGGGAGCGCAGGACGGCGGCAGGAATGCTGATACACCCCGCACATGTCCGAACACGTTTCCTCTGGGTGCTTGTGGGGCCAGGGAGCTGCTGCCCAGCTGGGGGAATTTGGATGAGGATCATTCTTGGGAAGAACTCCCAAATCGCACCTCAAGCTGCCCCGCCGGGCAGGGCAGTGGGTTGAACACAAGCACAGAGCGGCTAGGGGTGTGCAGGGGTCTTTTCAGAGGACAAGGGATCACAGGAAGGGGACACACACACACACACACCCAACCTGGATGGATTGCCAGGCCTTGGCAGAGGAGGAGACCCACACGAACTGAGGACAACTCCCAAGCTGGCAATCCCTCCCGCTCCTTTCAGCTCTCCATGGGCATGCTCCAAAGTGCACGCACAGGGAGCGACGGGGACAAGCCTGCATCGTTTTCCCTTGGCAGACCTCAAAAAGAAACATCTCCCCATTTCATCCCACGATTTCAGAAAATAAAAGCAAAGAGGGAGGTGAAGGGGGGAGGGGACGGGACACACACTTGCATCACACGATTAAATATCCCCAGCAGCTGAGAGAAAAAGGAGGACAGGAACACAGAAACTAAGGGGGGGGGGGGGGGGGAGGGGGAAAGGGGGACAAAATAAATCTGCTTTTTATTATTAAACTATTATCTCAAATTTCTAATAAGCAGGTTGAAGTTTAAATTACAAGATCTCTAACAAAGTCAGGATCCAAACAGTTCAGGAGCCTTCAGATAACAATCGCCTTTCCCCAGATCAGTTTCAAGTCATTTCTTTGCAGAGACAAAGGTCCCATTCAGAGCAAGGCAGAGGGACCTCAGGGGTTTTATTACCCTCAGCATTGTAGCCCCGAAGACGCAGTGGCAGGGAGAGAGGAGCAGATCCTGCATTCCCTGCCATGCCGAGGGTGGTGCACCTGCAGCAGGACATCGTGGAAAAGCTACCGGGAACGCTGGAGAACGGTTGCAAACCAGCCCTGGGAAGTGCAACCCGAGCCCCTGTTCAATGCAACCTTGAAAGTCTCCCAGAGCTGGGGCAAAAAAAAGAGGGGAGTGTGGACCCCTGAGTGCAAACTGATGGAGGAACTGAACTTTGGTCCCTGTGGTGGCGACCAAGTTTGGATGTTGTGAATTGCAGAATTGTTTTGGTTGGAAAAGACCTTGAAGATCAGGATAATGCCAGAGCCAAATGATGTGCCACGGCTTGTTGGAGATGGGATTAAACCTCAAAGTATACCTTCTGCGTGTAATCTGGTAGGAAGGATATCCCAAATCTCTGCTAAATAAAAGCTCTACTGACATTTCAGGGGAAGAGACATTTGATAGTCATTTGAGAAGGTGAAACTAAGGTAGGAGAGCAAAGCCTTTGCCAGGTGATAGGCAGAGAGCTGAAGCATACAGCAATCCAGTCTTCATTTGCAGCACCACAGATCATTCCCCCACACAAGACATTGGATCCAGCTTCCTTGGTGCCTACTTCAGCAATATCCTGAACTGGAAAAGCCAGTGTTAAACAAACTGCCCCAGAGCAGGGGCTCCCAAATGGGTTGCAGGACCTAAAGATCACTGTCTGATTTCTTCTAGCTGCAGTCACAGGACCCCTGAGGTCTGTGTAGGGCTGTGCAGGTGCCTTGCAAACACAGACAGCTCAAGCCCAGTTTCAGCTGCGAGTTGGGTATGCCAAACTCGTTTTCAAATCAGACACACTGGAAATGTCACCACAGGAGACTTCAGAAGCTCCTTGCCCAAGTCTCACCAGCTGCTGGCAAAGTCTCTGCACCCCCCCTCCCCTCAGCCTCTGCCCCCAGGAGGTACCACTGCCTGAAGAAGCAACAGCACTTGGACTAATTTGGATTAATTAGGCAGGTGCAATAGCACATTGCTTCATGCCACAAGGACCAGCTTGTCACCGACTGGTCGGGGGTCCCTGACACCAAGACACAGGCTCAGGGCTTGCAATCCCTGGGGACTGCTTACCCAGCATGGCACTTGCAGGAGACAACAAGCAGAGCCACAGCACCCACCCCATCCTCAGCGCAGGGAGGGAGGATTTGCCCAAAGGTGTCAACCCCTTCCATCTCTCCCCTTGCCCCCAGCCTGCTCCCTTTCTGCAGTGACAGAGGGGGAGAAATCTCCTCACCATGCTTTTCCCCATAGGTCTTCCCCTCTCTCCCGGCTCCCCCCCTTCTCCCCCACGCTCAGTATTGAGGCTGATAATTACCACTGAATAGCCTTCCAGATTCCCATGCTCGTCAGCCTGCCCTTCCCTCCCACCCGCCTCCGCCTGTCCCGAGCTGGGAAGGAAGGATTAGCCACCGCTGACCGCAGAGCCCCTGAGCTGGGGGCCACGGGCAGGCAGGGGCTTCAGCCCAGTTCTGCACATGCAGGTGAGCTCTGGAGGATGATGCACATCCATTAGCCCAGGAATTTCTGCTGCTTGACACCAACAGAGAGTTGAACATAGGAAATGAAGCTAGAGATGATGATGGAGATCTTTCTGCTGATCACAGGGACCCTGAGACAGAGCTTCACCATTCCTACATCCCCTTGCTTGAAAGGCATCGTGCAGTAAAAGCTTGAGACATCACTGACTGCTCCCATTTCCAAGTGGAATTGAGGCAGTGATTCCACTCACTGCACAGCAAAGCTAAGAACAAACCAACATCTCCTAAACCTTCTCCTGTGCTGGAGCCAGAGGCTGAAACTGATTTTCCTCCTCCACGTTTAGCCCTCTGATGAGGAGCATATCCTGGACAGCAACTGGAGATGGTCTCTCGCATAGCCCAGCCCTGCTCAGCCTCACCATGTCAGCCCCAGTGAGCTGTCTGCCTTTATCCATCTCACTTCAGTGCTGGCTGTGCCAATGGCACACACTTAAAAAAGGGAAAGATGCCCTGAATCAGCACTCAGGATGGTTTCACTGGTGACACATCACACACAGCACCTCACACCAGCCACAGCTCACAGCAGCTCTAGCAATCAGCCCAGGAAAGGAGAGGAGAAGGAGGCAATTTCATTCCTGCCAAGACCCATCATCCAAAAAAACTTCCCTTGCACCTTCCTGGCCCAGCTTCCCTTCACAATTCTCCTAATTAATTCAGGAGAAAATTAATTACAGAGGGATTTTCAGAAGCAAGGCATCTAATGATCGAACTCCCTCTGCTCTAAAGCAGATAATCTCAGGCTTCTATTTGTGCTGCCAAACCTGGCTCTCCCACCTCCTCCCCCACCCCCTTCCCACCCCAGCACAATACCACACTCTAAATTAGTCAGGGAAAAGAGTCGCTTGGCAAAAGCGAATCAGAGCACCAAGGTCAGGCCCTGAAAAACAACAGAACTGCCTAAAGAAACCCCAGCGTTAATCCTCGTCATGCTTCCGCCGAAGGCTCCCCTTTTCAAGTGTTTTCTTCCTGGTAAACAAAGTTCTCTCCGTTGGGCTGTGAATTTTAGGACATGGTTGCTTAGTAATAGTGGGCTGCAAACCAGGAGGTTTGTCCTCCCACTCTGCGCTCCTCAGAGGATAGCAAAAGGGTTTATTAAAAATGGAAAATGAGAATAATAAGAGGCTGTTGCAGTCCCAAGGCAGGACAGAGCTGCCTCTTTACACCACCTGAAGAGGAGGTTTGGATTTGTGTGTAGTGGAGGTGCTCTCCTCATCCCCCTCCTCGTGAACCAGCTTCACTTGTCTGCCCTTGCTCTTGGGCATGCTCCCAAATGTCATGATGCTGAACGCCCAAAACGCAGCTCCACAGCCCCTGCCAAAGTGAGGGCTGCCTCGGGGTACTGCTCCAGATCTTGCCCCCCTCACCCAAGGGCTGGAGGCAGCTTTGGCCCTGAGCCCACCTCTGTGGGGCAATGCCTGTGTAAAACCCCTGGGCTCTCTGTGCCCTCCCTGCCTGTGTTTCCATAACCTCTGCTTTCCCCAGGGTCAGTTGCACCATCCCACACCCTTCACACCCATGCTGGTGCCCAGCAGTTACCCTTCCCCTGAAAGCCACATGCTCTGAACCATGCCAGCCATGAAAAAAGATCAGGGATCAGTTCTTTCCCTTCCCATGAAGCAGCTTCTCCTCCAAGCATCCTCCACACTGCATCAGGGAGGACAAGCTAGAGGGACCAGGCCAGAGTGGGAGACAAAGGAAGTGCACAAGATGGAAGAGCTGGAGCCTGTGTCCCTGAGCATTCTCCACACTCATTGCAAGAAAGCCACAATGTACAGGTGAGAAGGTCACCGAGTGCACTGCGCCACAATGCACAGCCCCAGTGCCACCAGGGGTGAGCACAGATTTCATAGAATCACAGAATCAACCAAGTTAGAAGAGACCTCCAAGCTCATCCAGTCCAACTTATCACCCAGCATAGCCAAGCAACCAGATCATGACACTAAGTGCCTCATCCAGTCTTGCCTTGAACACCTTCAGGGATGGTGACTCCACCACCTCCCTGGGCAGCCCATTCCAATGCCAATCACTCTCTCCGACAACAACTTCCTCCTAACATCCAACCTAGACCTCCCCTGGCACAACTTGAGACTGTGTCCCCTTCTTCTGTTGCTGCTTGCCTGTGAGAAGAGACCAACCCCACCTGGGTACAGCCTTCCTTCAGGTACTTGTAGGCAGCAATGAGATCTGCCCTGAGCCTCCTCTTCTGCAGGCTGCACACCCCCAGCTCCCTCAGCCTCTCCTCATAGGGCCTGTGTTTTGCACCAGTCTTGCTGTCCTGTGGTACAAACAGTAAAACATCCACCCTGCCTGCCCTACTTAAACCTCTGGGATGGTCCAGGAGGTTACATTGATGCTCTTGGCCTGGGTACCACAAATGTGAGGCCCCTTTATGCCATGGGTTCCCAGCAGCACCCACAAGGAGAGGACTAGCACAGGCGTCTGGAACAGCTCCTAGCAGCTTGCTTGCAGGCAAACAGTAATCCTCAGCCTGGCCTTAAACGGGTCAGAAGCCTTCCACAGTCCCATGGTCTGGCACAGCCTCCGCTTCCAAAGCCCAGATCCCACTGACTACAACAGGAGTTAGGCGCCTAAGTACAGCTGGCCCCAACTTCACAGCATCCTCCCAGACACCCAGTCTGAGCAGCTCTGATGATGCTCCTGGCCTGCCTGGAGAACCAACATCTGCTTCCACTTACACCCAAGCCCTGCAAGCAGCATCCTGGGCACCCGCCCGCTCTCCTGAGCCCTCACATCGCTGCTTCTTGGCAAGGACTGGTTGAGTTTGGCAAAGAGATGGGAAGCTGTCCGGCTGCATCACCCTCCCTCTCGGGAAGCTTGGAGGAGCCTCTCCATTAGAGGCTTGCTCCAACTCCTGACTAGCTCTGTCAGTCACACTCAGCAGTTATATAATGAATGAAAAATGCCTTTGCCTGGGTGGCAAAAGAGGGCACTGCCAGGAGCCAGGGCTGGCAGGAAGCAAAGCTGCACCCCTCAGCTTCCCTCCAAGGGTAAGACCACACCAGCAGCAAAAGTCCTTTTTGTTTTCTCTCTCCTCTCATCTATTAACTAACAGGTGGCTGCCTCACAGCACAGACAAGATTTTGCTTTCACTTATTTCAGCCTCTCCAAACTCCATTCAAATTTGGACTTGATGGTCTCTTTGGGTGCCTTCCAACTCCTGACACCCTGTGATTTTTATGCCCAAAGCTGGTCATCCATCAGCTTCTTTGGAACAGTGTTCAAATCATTCTCTGTACCAACCTCACTGGGTCACACCAACACTGCAGCAACATGGAGCACAGGTCTGAGCTCATCAGGACACACACATTTCATGATTCTCCAACTCAGTGAGCTGGGAATTAGCTGAGGAAAGGTGTGGACAACATTTCAACTTGAAAAGGAACCAGCAGACGCTTAGAAAGCTGCTGCTGAAGTCACTTCAAATTTTAGGAGGTAGTTGTTATTGGGGGGTTAGGTGAAGGATGGGGATGCAAAAACAAAGCAATCCTAACCCTTGAAAAGCTCAGCTTTTCACCAAAACTAAACCCAAATCTCAGTACAAATTATAATCAAAGGACAAACCTTTTTTACTCGCACGAGGGAAAAACTTCTCTTCCCTGAGATGAGGCACTGAAGTTGCTTCCACAGCAGTAGCTGCAACTGGCTTCAGGACAGGAACTCCAACCTCTGGGCAAAGCCTTCCTTCTGCTATGAGAGACAAGCAGCTGCAGTCAGGGGATGGAAATGAGGCCATGGCAGGCACAGGTGCACCCAGTTAAGCAGGTGGTGCTGGAGGTGCAGCCCTTTATAGAGCAGACCAAGTCACCCTGGCCCATGGGCTAAATTAGGGATCAGTGCCATCAGCTGGCAGTGCCATCTAGCCAGAGGATTGACAGCCTGCATTATACATCCACAGCAGGATGCATTTCCTCCCTGCACTTGCAAACAGCTCCTCTGCAGCTTGTGGGGCTCCCTACAAGTGGCTTCTGCAGAGATGCTCCAAAACCACCAAATGAACCCTGAGAGCAAAGTGCAGAGCCACAGACATAAGAAGAAGAAGATAAAGCCCCAATTGTGTACCCTTCTGAGTGCTGCAGCAGCACTTGGGTCACCTGCATCATCCTCCAGACAGCAGCACCCACAAGGCTGAGGTCTCTTTTCTGTTTGTTTTCCCAATTTCTCCACAGCAAACTAGGCCAATTGGAAAGAAAGGGAGTAAAACACAGAGGGGAGAGGAGGGTAGGGAAAGGGAATGGAAAGGGAAGTGTGGAGGGTGAATTAACTCTTTGCAAATCGAGTTGTTCATCTTCATGAGAGTTTAATCCTGCCACAGCAAGGTCAAAGTTGAACTCTGGGGTAACAGGCTTTGTTCTGTCCTCGGAAAGAGCTTGCAGCCAGCAGCAGAGGACAGAGAGATGGGGAGTGTGGGCTGGAGCAGGGCAGCAGGGCAGCCTGCACTCCCACAGGGCTGCTGCAGAGGGACCAGCTGCTTTTAGCTCACTTTCCAAAGAGACATCTCCAGCCACCTTGCCTTTGAAACCTCTGATCTGTGCTTGCTTTTAAAACAAGTTTCTTTGGTAACATTTAAAAATGTGTTTTAAACTTTCCTCCTTCTGTCAAGGCAGCAGCCAGGTCCTTCATAACTATTCTTTCTGGGCTGGTGAAAGATTAAGTCAGGTTAGATGTGATGAACACAACTTGTTTTGACTCCCTGGAGACTCAGAGCATGGCAAAAGCTGCTCCCATTGGTTTGCTTCAGGTGTCAGCAAGGAGTTCATAGGATCATAGGATGTTAGGGGTTGGAAGGGACACAAAGAGATCATCGAGTCCAACCCCACTGCCAGAGCAGGACAGTCCTATCTAACACAGATCACAGAGGAACACATCCAGAGAGGCCTTGAAAGTCTCTAGAGAAGGAGACTCCACGACCTCCCTGGGCAGCCTGTTCCAGTGCTCTGTGACCCTTACAGGAAAGAAGTTCCCCCTTGTGTTGCAGAACCTCTTTTGCTGCAACTTGCACCCATTGCTTCTTGTCCTATCCCAGGGAGCAGTGAGAAGAGCCTGCCCCCCTGCTCCTGGCAGACTTCAGATACTTATAAACATTTATCAAATCCCTTCTAAGTCTTTTTTTCTCCAGACTAAACAGCCCCAGGTGCCTCAGCCTCTCCTCAGTGAAGGGGATTCAATGCATCCAGACATCATTTTGCTTTACAAAAGGGGCACTTTTTATAAGGGCCTGTGGTGCTAGGACAAGGAGCAATGGTTTTAAACCTGGGACTAGGCTTTAAGAAGAAATTCTTTACTGTGAGGATGTTGAGACACTCAACGGGTTACCCAGAGAAGTTGTGGATGCATCACTCCTGGAAGTGTTCTAAGACCAGGCTGCATGGTTCCAGAACAGCTCCTGGATAACCTGTTCTAGTGGGAGGTGTCCCTGCCTATGACAGGGGGGTTGGAACTAGATGATAAAGCTTTAAGATCCCTTCCAATCGAAGCCATTCTATGGTTCTAAAATGTACGAATGTGACTCTTAAGTGCGGGAACTCCTCACAGATGTTATTCTGGCCAGTCTGAAGCAGGGACATCTCCACGGATCCTCCGCTGGGGATATGGCCATGGGCTGGGAATGCTCCACACGTTTCCATGGCAACCCCCCTCTCTGCGCTCCCCCACCCCCCGCCGCTGCCGCCGCCGCATCCCTGGGGGGGTCTGGCCGGGAAAGCGAGCAGGAGTGGCAATGACATCACCGACAGGGCAGCCAACGGGCAGCGGCCGCGGTGATGTCATGGCCTCGCCCCCGGCTCCAAGGATCACGGTGGGGATCAGAGGTTGACCCTGACAGCCTCAGCTCGGGGCACCCACGCGGATGTCACTGAATCACAGACTGGGCTGGGTTACAGGGGGCTTTAAAGATCCTCTAGTTCCAAGTCCCCTGCCAATGGCAGGGAGACCTCTCTCTAGAACCAGGTTGCTTAAAACCTCGTCCAGACTGGTCTTAAACACTTCTAGGGATCTATAGCTTCTCTGAGCAGCCCTTTCCAGTGCCACTGAGGAGGCCAGGCTGTGGGGACAGCCTCGGGAAGTGGGCAGGAGCATTTCACCCAGCAGAAAGGGAGCTTGAAGGGGGAAACCCATCCAAACTGCACAGCTGTCTACCCTCCTCACTGGGCTGAAGGTCTTGCAGCAAGGGAGCTTCGGCACCTAGAGATTTGGTAGGGGTTAATTCCAAGCTTTTGCCTTTGCTGTTCAGTTTCAGCCCAACCTGGGATCAAGGCTTTGAGCAGCCCTGGTCAGCCATCCCCACCAACACATCATTATGTTCAGCCACGGGCTGTGAGCGTGTAAAAGCCCGAAACTGAGGAAAGTCCCAAGTGACACGGTGAGAGCAGCCACCAGAGCTGCACATGGGGTCCACACCAAGCTTTAGGGGCTCAGATTTACTGCCACCACGTTACTGTCCAAAGCATAGATCAAAAGGAGTAGGGGACAGAGGTGGTCAGCGTGGGTATCAGTCCTAGCAACGTGTGGGGAAGGAGATGAGCAGGAGAGCAGTGTCAGGAGAGCTCTTGGTGAGCAGCTTGGTGACACCCAAGCAGAGGCAGTGTCCGCTCTGATTCCCCCCACAGTTACACCTGAGTCCAGGCTGTATCTCCTCTCTGATTGTCCACAGTCACACTTGAGCAGAGGCAATGTCCCCCAGCTGGCATGGGAATAGTGTGACTCAGTGGGTGACTCACTCACCTCAAACCAAGCCACTGCTGAAACACTTCAATTAACATTTAGATTAACCCAAACTCCTGAAGAGCCATGCAATGAGAGGCACCATACCCCCCCACACCAGGCTCAGGATCCCATTAAAACCCCCCTTCCCCCCAGCCTGGCAGCAACCCCTGCAGCCCCGGGTGGCCTTGGCAAAGTGCCGGCAGCAGCCGGGTGGATCTGAGTCACCACGGCCCGCGCTTGCTCAGGCTCACCTGCTCAAACACTTGGGCACGTCATGCCCCAAGAGATGCTGTTGCCAAAACTGCAGCTCAGCCACTCCCAGGAGACAGGAGGAAAACGTGGCTGGGTGCAGAGAATGGGTGCAAGGGGGGAGCCAAGCTGCTTCTCTTTGCACCACCCAACCTCTTCACTCCACCTCTCTTCGGCTACCCTGGAGCTGGCGGGGGGGGGGGGGACAGAAAAGCTGCGCTTGGAGCCATCTCCCACATGGCATCCCAGTGGTGATGAAAGCAGGTGGGGCACCCTGGCCAAAAAGCTGCTGGGGTGCTCAGAGGAGACACAGTGAGAGGAGGGAGAGGCCCAGAGCCAAAGGCAGCATCACCTTGCATCACGCTGCACTAATCAGTGCGCTCAAGCGGCACAGGAATTTTATCACCTTAAGACAACTCCAGGCAGGTTTCTCCTCCTCAGTCCCACTGTTTATTAAACACCCAGGCAGACCAGCAAAGCACGGGTGAGTCTGCTCTCCTCCAGTTCTCAGGGAGGGGCCTGGGGATCCGTCTTTGTCCTCCCCAGCTGCTAGATGCCAGCAGCACCCGGCTGAGCACGGCTGTGCTGCAGCTAAAGCTGCTTCCTCCAATGCTCGTCCAAGGAAAAGTATCACCATGTTTTCCTGGCCTCCACAGCTTCCAGGCTGGTGGCCACCATGGGTCAATAAGCACCAGATGCCCAACAGTAAAAATCAGTCCCAAGCTGGGCACTTCTTGCTGGTAGGAAGCAGAGAGGAGGAAACTCAGAGCCAAGAACAGAGTTTTGGGAGCCAGGCAGCCACTGCCCCAGGCTGCAGAGTCCTCAGCATATCCCTGCTGGGGCAGCATGGGGCAGGTCATGTGCTTATGGGGAGGATGTTGCTGCTTGCAGTACAGCCCTGGGCTCTCCATCAGCTGAGACCAGTCACACAGTGCAGCTCAGTCTATTTAACATCTTGTAGCCTTCAGAAACAACAAGAGGTCTTCCAAGGAAACATCTTGCTCTCCTTATCCTAAGCCCACTGCTTCATGTTCTGTGGATGGTCACCCAAGGGCCACCTCCAACCCTTGAGGACTGGAGCTTGCAAATTCAAGTGCTTCTGCTGTCCAAAGCAACATCTGCAGGTCTTCCACAACATCTCCCCTGCTGATCCTTCACAGATGGTTTTGCCACAGTTGCTAATTTAGCAAGTGGGGCTTGTTAGCAAGTTGGATTACAGGGGATTAACAATGATAACGCTTCTGATACCACGGCTGTGCAGCAGCCCAGTGCCACAAGGTCAGCCATAAAAAGCTGGAATATCATCAGAGACCATGAGAACCTAACAGACCTGGTTCTCTGCCAAGAGAAGAGATATGAGCATCTCAACAGCAAAGACAGATGGGCTGAAGCACCTCCACAATCTCCTGACCTGCTAAATAAGGTTTGCCAAGGGCAGCCTAGGGATGCACTGTGGGGAAGAGGAAAACTCTGCAGGCCACTGCACTTGCACACAAAACCTGCACCTCTCCAAAGCACCAACAGCCAGTCTGGGTGCTCCAACGTGATCCAAACACACAAATAAGTTTGCTGTCCACACAGCAAGGACGCCTGAGCTTAAGGCTGGATGAGGCACTTAGTGCCATGGTTTAGTTGATTGGATAGGGCTGGGTGCTAGGTTGGACTGGATGAGCTTGGAGGTCTCTTCCAACCAGATTGATTCTATGATTCTAAGGGAAGCTACAAACAACTATCAACACAGGAAGACATCTTGAGATGCATCCAATGGCTCTCTCTGCTCCAAGGCCAGAGCCAGACCCTCCACTTCTGCTCCATCCTGCACCAGAGCAGCTCCCTCTATCTGTGCTTGAACAAAGCACCAAAATTAATTTCCTAAAAACATCTTGTTCTGAAAACAAAGCATTCCTCAGAGCTACAGAGCACAGAGAACCCCCAGCACCAGGACTCCCTCCAGCTAAAACAAGCCGAGAAGCCCAGCGCACAGCCAGTTCCAAGGTGCCAGCCACCGGCAGGTCCTCCCCTTGGCTCTCTCCTGCCATTCAGAAAAGCCCAGGGAGGAAGAGGATTTGTTAGCTCCAGTCGGGCCCGTTCCTGTCCAACAGGTTTGCTCTCCTGTCCCACATTGTTACTGTTCCCATGCAACCCCCTGTAGGCATATTGGGGCACGTCCGGAAACGATTACGATCAGCTACAATAATGTTCGAGCAGCTCCAGAGCGCAGGCAGCGCAGCACAACAGCCTCTGCCTTCATTTTATGAATGAGTAAACCCTTATGCTTTCTATAAATGTCAAGATAAATTACCCCTGGGCATTCCCCTCTCAGCACAAACAACTACTTTACTGCTGCAGCTTTTTAATGGAGACATCAACCCGAATTACTTTCTTTTCCTGCGGAGGTTGGGGATGGGGGAGGATACCAAAGGAGGGGGTAACAATCGTGCCCAGAGCTCCCCAAGGTTTAACCTTCCCCACCCCACCTGCAAGCTTTTTGAAGGCAGAAAAGCTTCGTGGCCACTCACAGAGCTGCTCTGCAACCAGGGTGTCCAGCTTTAGCAGTGCCCTTTAGGAGCAGGAAGGCAGTCCAAAGAGCAGCAAAAAGCCAAGTTCTCCTGTGGTTTCGTTGCTCCACAGCTCTGCCACAGTCTCACCATAGAATCAACCAGGTTACCACCCTCACTGGCAAGAATTTCTTCCTCATCTCCAGTCTCAATCTGCCCTCCTCAAGCTTCAATCCATTCCCTCTCATCCTATCACTACAATCAACGGTCTCTTCCCAGCTTTCTTGTAGCCTACTTCAGGTACTGGAAGGCTGCTCTAAGGTCTCCTCAGAGCCTTCTTTGCTCCAGGTTGAACTGCCCTAGCTCTCTCAGCCTGTCCCCACAGTGGAGTCTCTCCGGCCCTCTGATCATCTGTGGATGAGGATAAGTGGAGATAAGTGGAGAACTCTGCAGGTGGCTCCAAGAGGACAGCCAAGGCACTATGACCGTAAGCAAGGCTGCAGCAGGTGCTCCACAGACTCTGTCCATCACGCAGCACTGAAGGCAGAGAAACAATATGCAGGTGGCCAACCTCTCCTGGGATTTAAGCTCTGGGGAAACCCTTCGAGCTGTCACCTCCTTTCCCACTGCAGGAACCAGGCTGCTCAGTGCCCCATGAGAAGCCACCACATCCCAGCAAAGAAGCAGTGAGCCACAGGGGACAGGCTGTCCTCCCCGCAGGCAGCTGGAGAGATGCCGCGTTCCTGCGATGGGTCATTCCCCACTGCTGCTTTCCAGCCCCTCCCTCTGGAGCTCAGGTTCTGTTTTCCAAAACCCGTTTGGAGGAGAAGCAGCTCCCTTTCCCAAACATGATTCACCTTCTTTCAGCATTGATAAGGCATGTCTAAAAATACCCAGAGATAAGCATCTCTGAGACACAGGTGTTGGCGTTTCTGGCGCAGCAGAAGAACAGCAGGGAAATAACCGAAAGCTGTGCTCAATAACCTGAACCCACATTTCTCATTTAAGAGCTGGGTTTGGAAAGAAAGACACAGCCACACCAGCTGGCACCCCAGCTCTCTCTGCCTGCAGCAGGCTGCTTGTAGCTCATGGGACAGTACCAAGTTGGCCAAGTGTGCCTCAAAACCACTCAGAAGTGGGGATAGAGGTAAAAGAGCAAGGACAGTAGAGGTGATCCTGCTCTGGCAGGATGATCTTTGGAGGTCCCCTCCAGTCCCTGACATTCTGTGAGGCCCCAGCTCTCATGGCATGAGTGCCCATCACAGCAGTACAGCAGCATCTCTGCTCCAAGGAGCAGCACAGTTAGCAGTGACACAAGGGTGATGGCAGATGCTATTTACTGTACATGGCCCCAGGGGAGGGCAGCGAGGCCAGGCTGGGGCTTTGCAAGCTGCCAGACATCCCAGCTGTGCCCCACAGAGCCCAGCACCAAGCCAAAACTCTGAGCAGATCCTTTCAGCCAAGATACCCAGGGCACTGAGCCACATCTCTGGATGGATCCCCACAGACACAATCCCAGCTGGGGGAACAGGCCTGGGGAAGAAAAAAAAAACCACCCCAGAAACAACCCAAACTGCCTCCAACTCCGTGGTCTTCCTTCAGGCCCCAACTTGTCAGGCAGCCTTGCTTCGGTGCTGTAGCTTATCCAAACATCTTCATCTCTTTCATAAATTCAATCCCTCCTTATCAGTCACCAGGAGGAAATGCAGGAGCTTTAGCGACTGAAGTGTGGGGAAGAGCCCAGCTCTGATTAACCCACTTAGTCCCTGGAGGTCACTCACAGTTCAGGCGTTGTGGATTCACATGTTCTCAATCACGTACTTGGAAGTCAGGCTGGAGGTGAGAGGTTTTTTTCACGTTAGGGAGAGAGCAGGGGTAGGGAGGGGAGGGTCTGCAAATATGAATTTCAAAACTGCCAGCTCCCAGGACTAAGAGAAAGCTGTGGAAAAAAAAACAGAAGCTCTCCTGAAAGCCTCAACTCCTGGAGCCCTGGCAAGGAGCAAGAGCCTCAGCTTTAGGAGCTGCCATTGCAGCAAGTGACAGAGCTGCCAGGATGAGTTCTTTTTTCTTTTTGGGGTGACTGGAGCACACCCTGAAGGGTTGCCATAGAATCATAGCATCAACCAGGTTGGAAGAGACCTCCAAGATCAGCCAGTCCAACCTAGCACCCAGCCCCAACCAATCAACCAGACCATGGCACTAAGTGCTTCATCCAGGCTTCCCTTGAACACCTCCAGGGATGACGACTCCAGCACCTCCCTGGGCAGCCCATTCCAATGCCAATCACTCTCTCTGCCAAGAGCTTGCTCCTAGCATCCAGCCTAGACCTCTCCCAGAACAACTTGAGACTGTGTCCCCTTCTTCTGTTGCTACTTGCCTGTGAGAAGAGACCAACCCCACCTGGCTCCAGCCTCCCTTCAGGTACTTGTAGACAGCAATGAGCTCTGCCCTGAGCCTCCTCTTCTGCAGGCTGCACACCCCCAGCTCCCTCAGCCTCTCCTCACAGGGCTGTGCTCCAAGCCCCTCCCCAGCTTCATTGCCCTTCTCTGGACACATTCCAGCACCTCAACATCTCTCTTGAATTCAGGGTCCCAGAACTGGACACAGCACTCAAGGTGTGGCCTGACCAGTGTTGGGTACAGGGGCAGAATAACCTCCCTTGTCCTACTGGCCACACTGATCCTGAGCCAGGCCAGGATGCCATTGGATGGTAAGTCAAGAACTCCAGGAGTTCTCCTTCAGAAAGCAATGCTGTTGGGTTTCTATGCTCATCTCATAGACAATAAATCACATGGAGTTGGAAAGCTTTGCAGAGCAGCAGTGTTTGCTCCTGCAGCCAAGCAAGGACCTGTCAAGTATGAGCAGTGACAGTGTTTGCAAAGAGCATATTTTCAGTAGGAAGCTCCCAAGGTTTTCACTTCCTACCTCAGAACTGACATTCACTCCTCAGTGTGCAGAAAACCACCACAGGATTTGTGTCACTCAGCAGGTGAAGTTTCGAAGAGCAAACCTCAGTTCGTAACCCGGGTAATGATTTGTGTTTTGGCAGTTCTCAACGTGGGGCAACACACAGACACCCGCTGAAGGGACACAGCAGGGAGAAAGGCTCTTCCCAAGGGTGGGGAAAATTAAATGAAATAAACCCTCAATTTTTGCTAAGACCACCTGGCAAAGCAGCCAGCCCCCTCCCAGCACAGCTCACGGGGACAAGGCACAGCAAACAGTCGGTGTTTAACAAGGCATTAATAGGCAGCAGCAGCGGCGTGTGGAGTGCAGGGAGGCACATTTCCCACACCCAGACATCCTGGCAGGACCCAGCTCAACACCAGCCTTCCAGGATGCAGCCAGAGAGACAAGGCAACCTGCCCAAGGTCAAACAGGGGCCTGGGGCACTGGGAATGGTGGTGGTGCTGTTTTCTTTCTCACAGCACTTAACCGCAGGACCTCCCTTGGGCAGTTTTGCCTTAAGCAGCACCTGCTCATATTTGTACATCCACAGTGTTAGCTGCAGAACTGGAGCCATGTGGTTTTGTGGGGCATGGTGGGACCCTTCCCACTGCTCTGTAATCACAGCAGCCATTGCATGTCCCACTATGCTGAACCAGGATGCACGATCACAGGATCACAGGACCACAGGAAGTCAGGGGTTGGATGGGACCCAAAGAGATCATCGAGTCCAACCCCTCTGCCAGAGCAGGACCATACAATCTAGCTCAGGTCACACAGGAACACATCCAGACAGGCCTTGAAAGGCTCCAGAGGAGGAGACTCCACAACTTCTCTGGGAAGCCTGTGCCAGTGCTCTGGGACCCTTACAGGAAAGTTCCCCCTTGTGTATCTCCTGTGCTGCAACTTACACCCATTGCTCCTTGTCCTATCCCAGGGAGCAGTGAGCAGAGCCTGCCCCCCGGCTCCTGACCCCCAGCCCTCAGATAGTTATAAGCATTTATTAAATCCCCTCTCAGTCTTCTCTTCTCCAGACTAAACAGCCCCAGGTCACTCAGCCTCTCCTCACCAGGCAGTGCCTCAGTCCCCTCATCATCCTCCTAGCCCTCCACTGGACCTTCTCCAGCAGATCCCTGCCCCTCTTCAACTGGGGAGCCCAAAACTGAATGCAGTACTCAAGCTGAGGTCTTACCAGGGCAGAATAGAGGGGTGTAGAGATGAAGTCTTCTGCCACCAGCCAACATCCTCCTCTTCACAGTTGTTTATTGGTGACTTGACTTGATCCAGCCCTAGGTTATAGGGAGACAGGAACACCAGAGCAGAGTTTCTATCCTCTGCAATGCTTAGGTTCTCCTTTCTTTCCCACAGACTGAAGATCTCCCATTTTCACACCACCCTCACTACTTGCAAGTTGTTGCAAGTACTGATGCACAGAGGAGGAAGAGGCAGGTTTTCCCAAAAGCATTCCAGTCAGCCCAAAATGTTGGAGAGGTTGACATTTCCTCCCAAAACAGAGTGGAAAGTGGCCTACTGGGAGCAAAGCCCTGGTAGAACAACTATACAAGGTCATCCCTGGCCCAGCTCGCTGCAACACACAGAGCCCTGCAGCTTGGGATGGACCAAGAGGAGAAAGAAGCCTGTAAGAGCCAGAAAGAGATCACAGCCATAAGGGGACCACAGACCAACTCAGTGCCAATCTTAGAGCTTCCCAACATGCATCTGCTTATCTCAGGTATGGCAAGGAAAGGCTGCTTTGAGGATTTGCTCCTGCTCCTTCTCCATTTGCAGATGCTCCACCAGAATGACAGCAAGCCCAAAGCCATGTTTTCTGCCCCAGAACTTCTAGACCAAGTCAAGCAGTCAAAAAGCAAATGCAGAATGTCCCAAAGTACCAATTTAAACATGCATAGGTAGGGAGAGCTGCTTGGCCTGCAAGCAAACATTCTCCAGTTTAACCCAAACCCATGCTAATGTGAAGCTTCTGAAGAAGCAGCTGTGAAGGGAGGAGGAAGGATCTCACTTTCAGATTGTCCAAGGTCATTGTCTTTGGGCATATCATAGAATCAGTCAAGGTTAGAAGGGACCACAAGGATCAGCCAGTTCCAACCCCCCTGCCATGCCCAGGGACACCCTACCCTAGATCAGCCTCACCACAGCCTCATCCAGCCTGGCCTTAAACACCTCCAGCAATGGGGCCTCAACCACCTCCCTGGGCAACCCATTCCAGCCTCACACCACTCTCATGATGAACAACTTCCTCCTCATGTCCAGTCTAAATCTCCCCACCTCCAGCTTTGCTCCATTCCCTCCAGTCCTGGCACTCCCTGAGAGCCTAAAATGTCCCTCCCCAGCTTTTTTGTAGGCCCCCTTCAGATCCTGGAAGGCCACAAGAAGGTCACCTGGGAGCCTCCTCTTCTCTAGACTGCACAGCCCCAACTCTTTCAGTCTGTCCTCACAGCAGAGCTGCTGCAGCCCTCTGAGCATCCTCATGGGCCCATCTCTGGACCCACTCCAGCACATCCACATGCCTCTTGTAATGGGGCTCCAGAACTGGATGCAGTACTCCAGGTGAGGTCTCACCAGAGCAGAGTAGAGGAGGAGAATCACCTCCCTGGCCCTGCTGGCCACACTTCTCCTGATACAGTCCAGGCTCTGGTTTGCTTTCTGGGCTGCAAGTGCACACTGCTGGCTCCTGTTGAGCTTCTCGTCCACCAGCACCCCCAAGTCCCTCTCCTCAGGGCTGCTCTCCAGCCACTCACTGTCCAGCCTGCATTTGTGCTTGGCATTGCTTCCCACCCAGCTGCAGGACCTTGCACTTGCTCTTGTTGAAGCTCATGAGGTTGGCTTGTGCCCACCTCTCCATCAACTCAACACCAAGGTCTAAGCAAGGAGGAGCTGAACCCTCTCTGCCAGGGCTGACCAGGCTTGTCAGTAAATCCAGTGCTGGGTGCAAACACAGCTGGGAGAATAAGTAAGCAGAAGACTGGAGATGAAAGCAGGCTGCTGGCTGCTCCTTCCTACAAAGAGCTCTCTGACAGACCACAGAAAGATTTCCTTGGGGAACAGGGAGCAAACAGAGCACCTGAGGCACCTCAAACCATAAGGAAGCAGGATCCCTCAAAGTACAGCAGAGCTGGGCTGGATTAGATGGCCAGATAGGTCTTTCCCCAGATCTAATCTTTTTAGTCTGTTGTCATTCCCACAAGAATGCTCTGTGTTTTTTAATTAAGTAAACCACAATATCATTTCAAGGGCTGGCTTGCTCTCAGCAGAGGTGATGTGTTTCCAGCACCCAGCTGGATGCTGATGTTGGAGATCCAAAATGCTGAAAACATAGAATCATGGCTGGAAGGGACCTCAAAAGATCATTTGGGTCCAGTCCCTCTGCCAGAGCAGGATCGCCTAGAGCAGATCACTCTGGAATGCATCCAGGGAGTTCTTGAGTACCTCCAGAGAGGGAAACTCCACAACCTCCCATGGCAGAGAGCTTTTCCACAGGGAAAAGCTTCATGCCCCATGTACTCCAGCCTGCAAGCTCCTCAGAAACACAGGAAGCTGAGAGCAATCCAGAGAATCATAGAATCATAGAACCAACCAGGTTGGAAGAGACCTCCAAGCTCAGCCAGTCCAACCTAGCACCCAGCCCTATGCAGTCAACCAAACCATGGCACTAAGTGCCTCATCCAGGCTTCTCTTGAACACCTCCAGGGACAGTGACTCCACCACCTCCCTGGGCAGCCCATTCCAATGCCAATCACTCTGCCAACAACTTCCTCCTAACATCCAGCCTAGACCTCCCCTGGCACCACACATTGAGACTGTGTCCCCTTGCTGTGTTGCTGGCTGCCTGGCAGAAGAGACCAACCTCACCTGGCTACAGCTTCCCTTCAGGTAGTTGTAGACAGCAATGAGGTCCCCCCCTGAGCCTCCTCTTCTCCAGGCTAAACACCCCCAGCTCCCTCAGCCCCTCCTCATAGGGTTGAGGGCCATCAGCATCACCTCATGTTACCAAAGTGAGCTCCAAGAGATGTTGCCAGATAGAGGGGAGAACACACAAAGACAAGAGGGTGTTTGGGAGGCTCCAACCCACAACATCCCATCGGCAGGGCATCACTTTTTCAAAAGCCCTGTTTGCTTTAAAAAGGAAGGAGGGAGGGG
>WAAF01001771.1:533798-574480 GCA_013400475.1 Tricholaema leucomelas | reverse complement strand
CGGTTGGCTGTCTGGGCTGCATCAGGCTGGTTGGCTGTCTTGGTCCCATACCTCCAGCAACTTTGGCACTGGTGGTGAGGTGCCCTCCTGCAGGCTGTGGGTCTCACCCCAGCCTGAACTACCTTGGCTCAAGCTCTTCCAGGTGGCCAGCAGAGCTAGCTTTGGAGAGTGAGGCCAGAGAGGAACAACAAAGCTTCTCCTCAACTGCCAGGTTTGCTTGGGGATGTTATGTATGTGTAAATATACTAATTACCACTTAAATATCCATTTGATTGCATTTCTAGCCCACAACAAGGAGATGCATTTGCTTTTCTCATTGCTCTTCTAGCACCTGAACCCAAACCCACAACACAATCCAGTCATCGCCCTTATAACCACAGGAGCATCCTCCCCTCACCGCAGGGGCTCAGCAGGGAAACATTCCTCTGGCTTTTCCACACCAGCAGCACACACCCACAGCCCTGGGAGTGAGAAGCCACCCTTCAAATTACAGCAATTAAAATTATGTATATTAATAAATGACTCTGCTTTTCCTAACAGGATAACCTGCAGGTGCCTGCTGGCAGAACTGGGAGGCATGAACCCTTTTTGCAGCAGATAGGTGAATCCTTGGCACTGCGGGATGAGACCATGGCAGGCTCCAGAGGTCCTGGGAGTACACCCAGGGAAAGGCAGAAGGGACCATCAGTGTCCTCCCCTCTTCCAGAGCATCCAGGAATCATACAATCAACCAGGTTGGAAGAGACCTCCAAGCTCTGCCAGTCCAACCTAGCACCCAGCCCTGGCCAATCAACCAGACCATGGCACTAAGTGCCTCATCCAGGCTTTGCTTCAACACCTTCAGGGATGGCAATTCCACCACCTCCCTGGGCAGCCCATTCCAATGCCAATCACTCTTCTGGCAAGAACTCCCTCCTAACATCCAGCTTAGACCTCCCCTGGCACAACCTGAGGCTGTGTCCCCTTGTTCTGTTGCTGGTTGTCCTGCCTGGATGCATTCCTGTGTGGCCTGCCCTGGGGGATCCTGCTTTGACAAGTGGGTTGGACTTGGATCTCCAGAGGTCCCTTCCAACCCCTACCATTCTGTGATTACCTTGAGCCTGCCACCCCTGTGGGGCTGCCTTCACTGGTGTGTGTGTGTGTGTCTCCCCTACCTCTCAGGCTCCTCCTCAGCCTTCAGCCCTTACTGCTCCCCGGAGCCCCCGACGATAATATCACATTTTATATGGAAAACACTAAAATGGGATCACACCTTTTAAAAAGATATTTCCACCTCGCTGCCTACAGCCAGGCTTGGCCTTGCCCTCCCCCTCCCCTTCCCCACCAGACTTCACTGTCAGGCCCTCTAAGCCTGTTTAATTGAAAAAATGTGATTTAGGCTAATTGACAGCAGATGAGTTCCACTGCTAAAAAGCAAGGGGACATTTCAGCAACCTGATTTATGGCAGCTGAGAACCAACCATCCCAGGTTCTTTGCAGCCCACTTGTAGCACTACCACCACCCTACCCCCCCCCAGCCCCCTCCTCCCCACTGCTAAAAGAGTTCAGCTGGAAGGAAAGGAAAAAAAAAAAAGTAATTAGTGTTTAATTTCTTAACAATTTTTTTTTACCTTCGTTTTAATTGCACTACATAAAACTGTCCTAGATTTTTACAGCCTCCAAAGCTATGTCCTGGACCAGTCCTCCTTGCTGGTTTTAATTAGGGTGAGACATGGCTGGCACGTTAAAGAGGAGGGGGAGAACTTCAGACCACGCTCCAGGAAGGTTTGGCCATTGCAAGCAGGCTGCTCGTGTCACCAGGCTCTGTGTGAGCTGTGGGGACCTGAGGTAGCCTCCCCCTAAAGGTAACAAACCAGGAAGGTTTGGCCATTTTGCCACACCTTGAGTGCTGTGTCCAGTTCTGGGCTGCTCAATTCAAGAGAGATGTTGAGGTGCTGGAAGGTGTCCAGAGAAGGGCAACAAAGCTGCTGAGGGGCCTGGAGCACAAACCCTATGAGGAGGGGCTGAGGGAGCTGGGGGTGTGCAGCCTGCAGAAGAGGAGGCTCAGGGCAGACCTCATTGCTGTCTACAACTACCTGAAGGGAGGCTGTAGCCAGGTGGGGTTGGTCTCTTCTCCCAGGCAACCAGCAACAGAAGAAGGAGACACAGTCTCAAGTTGTTGTGGGGGAGGTCTAGGCTGGATGTTAGGAGGAAGTTGTTGGCAGAGAGAGTGATTGGCATTGGAATGGGCTGCCCAGGGAGGTGGTGGAGTCTCTGTCCCTGGAGGTGTTGAAGCAAAGCCTGAATGAGGCACTTAGTGCCATGGTCTGGTTGATTGGCCAGGGCTGGGTGCTAGGTTGGACTGGCTGAGCTTGGAAGTCTCTTCTAACCTGGTTGGTTCTAGGATTCTGTGATTCATTACAAGCAGGCTGCTCATGTCACCAGGCTCTGCATGAGCCGTGGGGAGCTGAGGCAGCCTCCTCCCAGAGGTAACAAACTGCTGTCACTGAGGGTAATGCATCCTGCTCAGAAGGGGCAGGTTTGACTTCTCTGCACCAAAACACTGGTCTGCAAGGAGGGAATAGGAATATCTCCAGCAGGAGATTTTCCTCTCCCTGAAGGCACCTGAAACATGAAGGCTTAGAGGAGAAAACTAGCTTAGCCTGCAACAGCTGCTAGCAAGCAGCTTTGGGGCTAATCAGCATTCCTATGGGATTGGGGCTGGAAGCACCCCAATGGTCCTGCTCCTCCCACAGAGGGGATTCATGGAGATGCACAGCAAACACACAGCAAGCCCTAGAGGAGACCGTGGAAGATGTGGTTCCAAAATACACCCACCTGAGCTAGAAGGGACCTCGTGGCTGTGTCCTTCACCACAGCAGGAGGAACAAGAAGGTAGGGCTGGGCTGCAGCCCACCCAGTCCCACAGTATGCTAGAGGAAAAGGGCTATGGATGGCATTGCAGCCTCAGCTGTGTGTCCTGATTTGCAGCCAACTGCAGTGCCACCAGCTCAGTGGGAGCAGGACCCAAGGCACCACCCAACAATGGGCAGAGGCTGTGAGCTGCCCTCCCTCTGCTTTCCAGTGGCTTAAGAGCTGAGCACAAGTTGCTGCACTCCATGTCAGGTCTCCAGTTGGAACAACACTTCCCATTGACTAGGAAAGGAAAGCCAAGATAAAACAGCACATGGAGCCCTTATTCCCACTCAGTGCACACATTGCCCCTCTATTTACCTCCCTTTGCTTTGGCCATCCCAGCAGAGCCATGCAGCAGGCAGGGACACACCAGCCAGGGTAGCCCAAGAGGATGGAGCAGGACCAGTTGTATACTATACACATGGTGCTTAGTGCTTTAAAACCCAAGGGTTATTGCAAGTCAAAACATGACTGGGGAGCATCTCCCTAGGAGGGCACTTTAGGATTCAAATAGAATGGCAGAATAGCATCAACCAACTTGGAAGAGACCTCCAAGATCATCCACAGGCCACGAGGATGGGGACGAACTGAAAGAGTTGAGGCTGTTCAGTCTGGAGAAGAGGAGGCTCCCAGGTGACCTTCTTGTGGCCTTTCAGCATCTGAAGGGGGCCTACAAAAAAGCTGGGGAGGGACTTTTGAGGCTCTCAGGGAGTGACAGGACTAGGGGGAATGGAGCAAAGCTGGAGGTGGGGAGATTTAGACTGGACATGAGGAGGAAGTTGTTCATCATGAGAGTGGTGAGAGGCTGGAATGGGTTGCCCAGGGAGGTGGTTGAGGCCCCATGGCTGGAGGTGTTTAAGGCCAGGCTGGATGAGGCTGTGGTGAGGCTGCTCTAGGGTAGGGTGTCCCTGGGCATGGCAGGGGGGTTGGAACTGGCTGATCCTTGTGGTCCCTTCCAACTCTGATTCTATGATCCAGTCCAACCTAGCACCCAGCCCTGTCCAATCAACCAGACCATACCACTAAATGCCTCGTCCAGTCTTTCCTTGAACACCTGCAGGGACAGTGACTCCACCACCTCCCTGGGCAGCCCATTCCAATGCCAATCAATAAACAAGAGGCATAAATAACCAAGAAGCATCCATGCAGCAGCAGCACAGACTGCTCAGGCTCTGGTTGTTCTGGGAGGTGATGGAGGAGAGCATGTGGCAAAACAAGTGCCATCCAGAGGTGAATGGGAATGGACCATCCCCTCCAGCCCATAACTCTTCTGGGAAGCCTTGATTAGGTTGGCTGCAGCCAAGGTAAGGATCTTTTATCAGCCCAGTTCCCAACTCCACATCCCCTGACGAAGATATTTTTATGAGTTTCAAGGAAGTCTCCGGCAAGGTAGAGGTGAAAGAGCTGCCCAAGGGTCAGCTAAAACATCAGCTTGTCCCTTGTAGGACATCAGAGCTCCCCAGAGGAGTTTCTGTGTGGAAGAGTGGAGAAGAGGAGGAAATAATTGCAGAAGTAGCTGAGAAATACCTGACGCAATGGGAAAGGGACAGATTTTTCCTCCATTGTCTGAGCTTGGCCCTACTTAGAAAATCTTAGGATCCTTGGGAAGGATTTTTCCAGGGGAAAACAAAGGATTAGCCCTTAATGAACAGACAGCAGGCTTGGGTTTGCTCAGCTGTGTTGTCTGAAGAGTGAGAACCAACAACCAGCTATTTCATCCCTGGGTTCTCCCCTCTGTTTCAAGGCTGAATGCTGGAGGATGCTGAGGGGCGGTCCACTGCTGGAGCCAAGGGTCCACATCTGTCACACACAAGCATGCTTGGAAAATCCTGTAGGAAATGAAAACTACCCTGATGGCTTGTGAGTGTTTGCCTGTTTGAAGGGAAGGCAAAAAAATCTGACCAAATTGAGAAGTGGGAACAAACCACATCTTCAGAAAACCCAACCACCCACGCTCCTGCCAGGAGGCTGTTTACTAGGAGCCTCCAAGCACTCTGCTCAGAGTGACAATGGGTCCCTGTCCACATCCTGGGTGGGACACATCCTGCACACACCTGCAGCCATGGTCTGACACTGCTAAGCTGTCAAAACAAACATGAGAACGAGGCGCAGGCAGCCTCCAAATCCACATATCGTCGCCTCCAGGACCCAAGCAGGGCCTGGAAATTCCCCCCGAGCTGGCCAGCAGCTCCAGCAGATGGGTTTTACAAGCCCCAGAGGAGAAATAACATCTAGATGAGCATCTCTAACTGCCTGTAAATACAGACCAGATGATGCTGGGACAGATGAAATGGGACGGACACAGGGATGAGAATGGAAAACTGCAACTGGGGAAGGGGGTGGCTGGGGATGGCTTTTGCTCCCCTCTGCCTGCTCAACCTGGCTTCTTCCTCCTCCTCCTCCCTGCAATGGCTCCTGGCTTCTAACTCTCTGTTTATTCAATGTGAAGCAGACAAAATCAAACACCCATCCCTAAGCCCTTCCCCATCCCTAAGCCCTTCCTCATCCCTAAGCCCTTCCTCATCCCTAAGCCCTTTCCCATCCCAGCTGGACTCTGTTGCCCCTTTCTCCCAAACAGTAGGATGAAAACAAGCAAGGGGCTTTCCTCTCATTGGGCCTCTGGAATAGGATCCCCAAGTTAGAAACCCAAGAAGAAACAAATTCATCTTCTCCAGGCCATCACTCATGTCCATTTGTTCCCAGCAGTATGGCTGCCAAACCTGATACCCCAAGCCCTGGGGCACATCCTTGTCCTGAGCCATTCCTGCTCCTAAAAGCATCTGCACTTTGGACTGTTTCTGGTGTGGGTGCAGATGGTCTTCTGTATAGAAAGACCTGGTTTAGGCTCAGGGCTTATTACCCTGTGGGAATTACTGAGCTGCAGGTTGGGTTTTCCCAGCAAAGGAGCCAGCTGCAAAGTCTCCTTCTGCCTCTGGTGCACCCAGGGAGGGAAGCAGCTGGAAATGTGCTCTGAGCAATGCTCAGGATGAAAGAAAGTGAAGCTGGTGCTAGATGGGGGACAGATGGGGAGGGGACAGCCTCAGCAGTTTGGCACTAGGCTAGCAAAAAGAGGCTCTTGGCTCTTTGTAGCTGGACTTGCATAGCTGCAGGTACAAACTAAGCTGGACCAGAAGCCCTTTATGGCTGCTTTCAGTGCAGAGGTTAAAAGGGCCATAACAAATAGGGCAGGATCCTGTGTTATCCTTTACAGTGAAAATCACAGAATCACAGAATCAACCAGGTTAGAAGAGACCTCCAAGATCAGCCAGTCCAACCTAGCACCCAGCCCTGTCCAATCAACCAGCACTAAGTGCTTCATCCAGTCCCTTCTTGAACACCTCCAGGGATGGTGACTCCACCACCTCCCCAGGCAGCCCATTCCAACACCAATCACTCTCTCTGTGAAGAACTTCCTCCTAACATCCAGTCCAGACCTCCCCTGGCACAACTTGAGACTGTCTCCTTGTTCTGTTGCTGGTTGCCTGGCAGAAGAGACCAACCCCACCTGTCTGTTTGCTGTGTCTCCAGCAAAATCACCACAGGGAGATTGCATCTGCTCCAGGGGCCAATGGGCCCTATCATTGGAATGAGCCCTTGACATTGGAATGGGCCGCCCAGGGAGGTGGTGGAGTTGCCATCCCTGGAGATGTTGAAGCAAAGCCTGGATGAGGCACTTAGTGCCATGGTCTGGTTGACTGGATAGGGCTGGGTGACAGGTCAGACTGGGTGAGCTTGGAGGTCTCTTCCAACCTGGATGATTCTATGAAATACAAATCCAAGCACAAGCTGAAAACCATCCTAGGGCATACCATGGGTAAGGGCATGACAGTGGGGAGCTCACCCTGCACGTGGAGATGCTGCAGATCAGGGCTGTGGAGGCTGAAGCAGCACAAGCCCAGCCAGCACTGCACCCTGCATCCCCGCTGGCTGCTCAGCCCAGCAGATCAGCACAACAACTTCCTCACTTGCAGAAATTTGGTTAGAGCCACGGAACTTTGGGGATCAGATCTGAGCTAAAAAACACAAAAGGGAGACAGAAGCAGTTCAAAAGAAACTCCTTGAGCCCAGCTGGCTAAGCAGAGAGCAGAGCCTTATCAGCACCCATAGGCGCCAGCCGCTGCAGCGCACACAAAAGGCAAGAGGCAGCCCTTTGGGCCCAGCCAACGAGGCTTAATATTTGCATTTGGTAAAGCAAACTAATAAATCCCCCTGAGTTTATCCATGCTCCCAGTTTGTATTTATTAGGAAGAATGACAGGCAGGTTTTCCTCCTGGGTACGCAGGTAAATAGCAATACAGCTCCCACACCCTTCCCCTTTGTAACGGCCTGGCTCTCTGTTTGCTCACCGTCTCTGAACAAGCCAGGGCTGTGTGAGTGACCCACAGGAAGGGCCTTTGAAGTGAGAATTAGTTAGGAACTCCAAAAGCTCCGCACCTCGGCCTTCAGCTTCCCACACACACACACACACACACTTCATCCCCAGAGCAGAGCCTGCAGCTGTGGAGCAGGAGAACAAGCACCACCAGCACGTCCATGCAGGCAAGGAGCAGCACCCAGGCAGGGAATTGCTTTGAAAAAGGATGCCACAGTGTGGCACTAGCTGTGGTGTTGGTGGGGGGTACTGGGATGGGAGGTCTGAGCAACACACAGCCTGGGAGAATTCATAGAATCATAGAATCAACCAGGCTGGAAGAGACCTCCAAGCTCAGCCAGGCCAACCTAGCACCCAGCCCTATCCAATCAACCAGACCATGGCACTAAGTGCCTCATCCAGGCTTTTCTTCAACACCTCCAGGGATGGTGATGCCACCACCTCCCTGGGCAGCCCATTCCAATGCCAATCACTCTCTCTGACAACAACTTCCTCCTAACATCCAGCCTAGACCTCCTCCAGAACAACTTGAGACTGTGTCCCCTTGTTCTGTTGCTGGTTGCCTGTCAGAAGAGACCAACCCCCCCCTGGCTACAACCTCCCTTCAGGTAGTTGTAGACAGCAATCAATCTCACACCTCAGCTCTCCCATTACAGTGATTCCCAGGCAGCTGCAAACAGAGCTCAGCCTGGAGCAGGCTGGCTACAAGAATGCCACGCATGGCAGTGCCATGTCAGCTACCAACACATCTTACCCTTTCCCTTGAGCCATCAGCTGAGCTGTCTCCCAATAGCCAAGGTCTGCATTTTCAGCAGGTACACTGCAGCTCCCCAAAGCTCAGAGGGTGGGCCCCACAGCTAGCCTGAAAATCCAGGTTTGACTCACGGGTGGGAACTCTGTCATCTGTCTGAGGGCTTCTCCTACGCACTGCTGCTGTCTGGGGCATGGCAGACACATCATCCCAGCTTCTCACTTCATCACAACTCAGACCTGGGAGGAGAAACTGATGAGGAGAGAGCAAGAACAGGGGATCTCAGAGCAGCAAGTTACACCAAGCCTCACTCCTGTGCTGCTTTGCTTGTAGAGCAAAGGCACATGCATGGCACTGCCATGGTGCAGTAACCACATCCACAGGGCAACAGTAACCACATCCACAGGGTCCACTGGCTGCCCAGAGAAAAAGAAGAGCAGAGTCACCCTCTGCTTCAGACCTACCTTGAAATAAGCAATGGTGAAGGTCAGATCATCATCTCCACCCCATCACACTCCAGGGTGTCCACACACACTGTCCAGCCTGCCCTGGCACACAGCTGGTCGCCTGCACTGCTGGGGTGATTGAATTGATGTAGATGAATTTGACATTGGCTTCTGTTAGGGATTTCCAAACCTCATTATTACCAAACCAAGAGGAGTTTCATGGCTTGCTGGGCTTTGCTGCCCTCTCAGAGTTTTGCCCAAGGGTATAATCTGGTTCTTACACTCTCTGAGGTTCTTACAAGCCGAGTAGTGTGTTTCACTTAATGCCATGGTCTAGTTGATTGGACAGGGCTGGGTGACAGGTTGGACTGGATGATCTTGGAGGTCTCTTCCAACCTGGTTGATTCTATGATTCAAAGGAGGAGGATTTTAGGAGGAAGTTCTTGCCAGAGAGAGCGATTTGCCATTGGAATGGGCTGCCCAGGGAGGTGGTGGAGTCACCATCCCTGGAGATGTTCAAGCAAAGCCTGGATGAGGCACTTAGTGCCATGGTCTGGTTGATTGGCCAGGGTTGGGTGCTAGGTTCGACGGGATGATCTTGGAGGTCTCTTCCAAGCTGATTGATTCTATGATTCCATGAAAGGGAAGGACCCAAAATCCTGTGTTCCTGTCCAAATTTCTGCCAAGTGAGGAAGTCATTGTGCAGAGAAATGAAGTCAGGAGTATGCAGAGATCCTATCAGTCACACCAGCAAGTGACCACAGCGAGCACTATGGCTGCACAGCAGTTATATTGAGTGGGCTCAGGAGGCTTCTCTGCTTTCTAAATGAAAGGGCACTACTGGGGTGGGTTTTTTTTTAATGATCTATATAATTTATTTTAAAAATCACATTTCCATTACATGAAGATCTCTTTTATGTTGTATTTCCACATGGCACCTTCCAGTGCTTTGCATCAAACCTGCAGGCTGGGAGGAAGATGTTCTTCACCACCAGGGTGGTGAGACCCTTGGAACAGTGCCCAGGGAGGTGGTGGCAGCCTCATCCTTAGGATTTTTTAAGGTCAGGCTGGATGGGGCTCTAAAAAACCTGATCTGGTGTGAGGTGTCCCTGCCCACGGCAGAGGGGTTGGAACTGGATGATCCTTGAGGTCCCCTCCAGCCCTGACAATTCTATGATTCCACAAACACAGAGTGCAGGGACATGAAGCAACATGATTTAAGGGAAACTGATTTGCATTGCAGAGAATCATAGAAGTGTTCCAGTTGAAAATGACCTCTAAGATCATCGAGTCCAACCCTCAACCTCACACCAGCATGGCCATTAAACCATGTCCCATAGTGCCATGCCTGTGCAATTTCTGGAGCAGGAGGCACGGGAGGGGCAGCTCTGGCCACGCTGTCAGGCAGCGACAGTTGAGGATTGCAGAAAAGAGAAGGAGAAAAGGACAGGGGAGAACTTTCCTGCAAAGCAAAGGCTTTAAAGTCTTGGCCTGGCTTTGTTAGGGGCAGAGAAGTTTGCCAAAGCCCTGGTTTCCTGTACAATCAAACGCCATCTCCTCGGCAGCCCCACGATAGGGCCATGATGTAAGTGTGGCTGAGCCAAGGCAAACGGAAAAGAACATTGAGCACTCACAGAGGCAAAGGGCTTGATTAAGACGTTTAATTCTTCTTGAGGGTGACACTTTCCCCTGTTTTGACATTCCCCTCACTGCACTCATGCACCTGGGCTGGGATCCACAGGGGATGTGCTGGAACACGGGGTGCTCAGCCATCCACAGCGGGAGAATCCACCCCAAAGCCACCCAACACCTCTGGCTCAAAAGAAGACTCTGCCAGACAGCTTCAAAACACAGGGCACTGCGACTGCCACCTCAGCTTCCTCCCCATGGCTCCTCCAAAAGCTTGTGCCCCTCCAGCTCTCACCACAGGCACCGGCACTTTGTGAACACCACATGCTTCTGGCTGGGTCCAGCCAGCCTCAAGAAAAACCCAAGACCCCAAAAGGCATCAAAAAGAAGAGCAGAGGGGTGAAAAATGGGGAGGGGGGGGTGGGTGTCAAAATCCACATCTAGGATTGCCTTTGGAACAGGGCAAGCACTTGGTCCTTCACAAGGAAAAGCATCAGGCTACTGTTTGACCCAAGAGCACTTCACCATCCATCACCAGCACTTCCCAGCCAAGAGGATAATTTCCAAGGCCCAGCAGAGAGCAGCTAATTAAGTCCTCTCAGCTCTGCGTAGGAGTCAGGAGTGAGGTCAGCACTGAGAGGAAACTGGAGCCCAGAAAGCATATAGGGGGCAGCTGGTGGGGAAGCTGCTTTCAGTGGTGGGTGAAGGAGTTCACCAGAGCTGCTGATGCTCCATCGCTCCCCGGTGAGTTCAGGCCAAGCTGCTGGCCCCTGATGTCCCCCTCTTGAAGTGCCCATCCTCAGCAGGGTGCTCCTGGGTAGTCTGGCCACCATCAGTGCTGCAGCACCTTGGCTGTCTCCTCTCAGGTTTCTTCACTCCAAACCTTCACCACAGACCCTGTGAAGGAAAAATACAATGTTAATGGAAGGTCCAAGTTGGCAGGCAGCTGGTTGTGAGTCCTCTCTGCCACCAAAGGACACATTTGCAGCACACATAAAAGAGGAGACAGACCAGCATCTCCAGTGCCCCCTCCAAAAGCACCTTTGGCATTGATGCTTTCAAGCTTATCCTACACTCAGCAGCACCAACGGCCCCATGATTTGGAGACTGGAGCCCTTCTCAAGCCCTGGCCCTTGGGGGCTGGTGAGGACCCACTGTGGTTGCAGAGTTCACATCTAGGCAGGCTAGAAGGAGCTCTCCATCCATAGTGACAGCTGAGTCACCAGCACTGCCATTTGGATGGTGAGATGAGGATGTGTTGACAACATCCATAAGAAAACCAACCACATCGCTCCAGAGAGCCCAAAAGCAGTGGCAGCCCCAAGGCTGGGGTCCCAGGGGATCAGGAGACATCAGATCTGGGTGCAGGATAGCACCAGAGTAGATAAGAGACGTAGCCAGAGGGCTGGTGGAAGGAAATCAAATGGCTGTTTCCATGCAGCAGACAAAACCACAGCATCTGGGAACGCAGCGGAAGGGACAGCAGCTCAATGCCAGTGTGACCATGAGTTAGTTGCATTACATGGTCCAAGGGACATGCAAGTCATTGATTCAACATCCCAGTGCCAAGCTGGGGTACAAGGTGACAGTTCTAGCACCAAGGACTGCTCCCCATCAGAGGAACAAGCAGCTCGGGCAGCTCTGTCTGAGCTCTACCTCCTTCTACCTACTAAGCAGGTTGCAGCCACTCCATGCCCATCCCTGTGCCCTCACTGCTGTCCTGGGTGGCCCTAGATGAGCTGGCAGAATGGGGCTTCTTTTCCCAAGCTGCCACAAACGTTTGGAAGGAGGTAGGGAAGGGAAACACAGTCTGACGGCAACACTGTGACAAAAGTAGGACTGGNCATTGGAATGGGCTGCCCAGGGAGGTGGTGGAGTCACCATCCCTGGGGGTGTTCAGGAAAAGACTGGATGAGGCACTTAGTGCCATGGTTTAGTTGACTGGATAGGGCTGGGTGCTAGGTTGGACTGGATGATCTTGGAGGTCTCTTCCAACCTGATTGATTCTATTCTATTCTATCCCTTTCTGCCCGGGGGTGGGGGGGTCCTTCACCAAAAAGCTCTCAGATGAGCTGCAGCGTACTGCAGGATCCAAATTCCACCGTTAAAGCATGGCAGAACCAGCTCCCATCTGAAACTCAGACAAGCTCTTGGCCTATTTGGAGAGATTAATCATTTGCTCTCCTCTTTGATTCTCACCCTGCTCACTCCATAAAATTACTGAACAGCTTTTCTGCCCAGGCAAACCCTGCCCAGTTCCCTGTCCTGGGGGCACACAGAAAGAAGGGTAGAGGTTTCCTCTCGTTTATCGTGCACCTCTTATCTGTTTGCTTAGGACTTCACAGGGAATACACAAGCAAGATTGGCACCTCCTGGCCAAGATATCACACCCTCAGCAATACAATGCAGAGGTACAAACCAGCTCCTCTAACCCTTCCCCAAGAGAAAGCCTGATAAAGCAGCTTCAGGCTGGTTTAGGGACAGAAAGAGTGCAGCATCTCCAGGTTTGCAAAAGGCTGTGCACAAGTGTCCCTGGCTCTTGTAAATGTGTTAAAAAATAAAAGCCTTTAAGAGCTTCCAGATGTTCTGTTTATGTTGTGGTGTTACCCAGCTCCATCCTCTGGAGGCCAATCCATAGCCTCAATGAAATCACAGCAGCCAAGGAGGACGGCAGGGGGGTCTGGAGGAGGTACCAGCACTTTTCCTCATCTTTCCCCCAACTTCTCCCATTAACTCCCACGCTGCTGGTGAGAGTACCAAGAGTGGCTGCAAATCCTCCCTCCAGCTCTGAGCATCTCCCTGTCTCATGAGCACCATAGGCTCTGCAAAAGGCAAACCCCAACGCCCCAGCTCTGGGGGCCACTGCACAACAGGGTCTGAGACTGAATCATAGAATCAACCAGGTTAGAAGACACCTCCAAGCTCAGCCAGTCCAACCTAGCACCCAGGCACTAAGTGCCTCATCCAGCCTTTGCTTCAACACCTCCAGGGACAGTGACTCCACCACCTCCCTGGGCAGCCCATTCCAATGCAAATCACTCTCTCTGCCAACAAATTCCTCCTAACATCCAGCCTAGACCTCCCCCACAACAACTTGAGACTGTGTCCCCTTGCTGTGTTGCTAGATGCCTGGCAGATGAGACCAACCCCACCTGGCTACAGCCTTCCTTCAGATAGTTGTAGACAGCAATGAGGTCTGCCCTGAGCCTCCTCTTCTCCAGGCTAAACAACTCCAACTCCAGGCTAACACATCAGTGCTGGCACCCCATGCCCACCAACACATGCTGAGCAAGAAGAACCAGAGGTGTCCAAGCCCATCAGTCTCAGTGCATGGAGAACTTCTCCTGTGAGTTGGGGTTGTTCAGCCTGGAGAAGAGAAGTCTCCTGGGAGACCTTACTGTGAACTTTCAGTACTTAAAGGGGCCAATAAGAAAGATGGGGACAGACTTTTTAGCAGGGTCTGTTAAGACTGGATAAAGGCTGATGGATTTAAACCAAACGAGTGAGATTTAGACTAGATAGAATCATAGAATCAACCAGGTTGGAAGAGACCTCCAAGATCATCCAGTCAACCTAGCACCCAGCCCTGTCCAGTCAACCAGACCATGGCACTAAGTGCCTCATCCAGGCTTTTTTTGAACACCTCCAGGGACGGTGACTCCACCACCTCCCTGGGCAGCCCATTCCAATGCCAATCACTCTCTCTGCCAACAACTTCCTCCTAACATCTAACCTAGACCTCCCCTGGCACCACACATTGAGACTGTGTCCCCTTGCTGTGTTGCTGGATACAAGAAAGACCTCTTCTGTGCTGAGGGTGGTAAGACACTGGCCCAGACTGCCCAGAGATGTGACAGAAACCCCATCTCTGGAACCATTCCAGGGCAGAGCAACATGATCTAGTTACAGATGTCCCTGCAAACTACAGCAAAAGCTGGACTGGATGACCTTTAAAAGCCCTTTCCAACCTAAAGCATTCTCTGATCCTATTCTACAGACTCCACATCCACCTGATCAAGCCCTGAATCACAGAATCAACCAGGTTGGAAGAGACCTCCAAGATCATCCAGTCCAACCTAGCACCGAAAAGTCTACCTCTTGTAAGGGGCCTAGAACACAAACCTTATGAGGAGAGGCTGAGGGAGCTGGGCTTGTTCAGCCTGGAGAAGAGGAGGCTGAGGGCAGACCTCATTGCTGTCTACAAGTACCTGAAGGGTGGTTGTAGCCAGGTGGGGGTTGGTCTCTTCTCCCAGGCAACCAGCAACAGAACAAGGGGACACAGCCTCAAGTTGTGCCGAGGGAAGTCTAGGCTGGATGTTAGGAGGAAGTTCTTCACAGAGAGAGTGATTTGCCCTTGGAATGTGCTGCCCAGGGAGGTGGTGGAGTCACCGTCCCTGGGGGTGTTCAGGAAAAGACTGGATGAGGCACTTAGTGCCATGGTTTAGTCGACTGGATAGGGCTGGGTGCTAGGTTGGACTGGATGATCTTGGAGGTCTCTTCCAACCTGATTGATTCTATTCTATTCTACTCTACCAAAAACTTACCCTGCTGCTGGTGTTAAAGATGTGTCAGGGCAAAAAGCTTTGTCAACAAGCCCTGGGCGTAGCCACACAGAGAGAGAGCTGCGTGTGCAGAAGGCCCAGCTGGGGACTCTTTGCACAGGGCGTTGCAGGTCCGAGGCGCCGCTTTTGAAGTTGCCCTGAGGAGCTGCGTGGTTGGTAGCAATCAAAGCTCCATAAAGCGCAGCAGTGCCGCTCCGCGCTGGGCTCTGATCTGTTATCTCCTGGGCAGGGAGCAGGGCAGGCAGCAGGGCAGGCATGGCCGCGGCTCATTTGAAAGCGTCTTAGCGCCCAGACATCAAAGGCACTTCCTGATCTGCTCCACCCCGGCCAAGCTTTTGGGCCAGTTTGGTCCCTCCTCGGGCCAGGATGTAGCCGGAGTGCCGTGGGATGTGCTGCTGGTGTGGGAACACTGCAGAGCTCCACTTCCTGCAGCCACAGGCATGAGAGCGCTGGGAGTGGAGGCGATGAGTCCAGCCCAGGTGGCTGCTACAGGATGTCCTCTTCCCCTTGTTAGAACCACAGAAACATTCAGGTTGGCAAAGCCCCTCAGGATCACCGAGTCCAACCTAGAACCCTACTCTACAAGATTCACCTTAAACCATAGCCTTAAGCACCACATCCAAACCACCGTTAAACACATCCACCACCTCCCTGGGCAGCTCATTCCAGTCCCTGATCATTCTCCTCATGAAAAAACATTTTCCTAATGTCCAATCTAAACCTCCCCAACCTCAGCTTGAGGCCATTCCCCCTTGTTCTGTCTCCAGATACCTGTGAGAAGAGCTCAGCAGCAGCCTCTCCACAACGTCCTTTTAGGTAGCCGTAGACAGCAATGAGGTCTCCCTTCAGCCTCCTCTTCCTCACACTAACCACCCCCAGCTCCCTCAGTCACTCCTCATAAGATTTATTCCCCAGGCCCTTCCCCAGCTTTGTTGCCCTCCTCTGGACCTGCTCCAGCACCTCCACATCTCCCTTGTATTGCAGTGCCCAAAACTGAACACAATCCTTGAGGTGTGGCCTCGCCAAAGCTGAGTCCAAGGGGACAATCACCTCCCTAAAGGTTTGGGTTTGAAGAGACCTTTAAAATCATCTAATTCCAACCCCTCTGCTGTGGGCAGGGACACCTTCCACTAGCCCAGTCTGCTCAAGGCCTCATCCAACCTGACCTTGAGTCACTTGGGGGCAGGGACATCTACAACCTCCTTAATGTTAAGGACATCAGCATGTCCTTACTGTGTGGCTTAGGGACATCATTCGTTGTCAGCCTTCAGGCAGAGCAATGGAGCCCAGGCAGGCTCAGTGCCACCTTGGTGTCTCAGTTTAACCCCAGGCTGTACAAGAGCAGGTAGTTTTGTCCCAGGGATACTCCCAACGAACAGTGAACAATGTCCAGACCCTTGTGACCTGAACAAACCCCACTCAGGACAAACTTCCCTCCTTCCCCACCACCTGCACATCCCTCAGCACTAAACCTACACAGAGAGTAAGATCTCAGGTGCAATTTACTCTGTTATCCCAGGCCAGTTGCCTCCTTTACAAACCCCACGCTCACCAGCCAGGCATCATCTGCTTCCCTGCGCCCTGGACCGCTCTGGTCCCAGGAGGACAAGCAAGAGCAGCACAACCAGGCCACACACCGCGAGTCCCGAGGCCAACAGTGCCTCCTGGACACCAGCCCCCACACTGTTGTTGTTCCTTCACCAGCCCACCACAACATCCCAGGAGAGCAGAGGGGATACATCAGGTGCTGGAACAAGGGCATGAGCCGTCTCCAAGCTCAGCAGCAGTCTTGGGAAGAAGAGTGCATCTGTCCAGAGCAAACAGAGGAGGAGGAGGAGGTGCTGAGCTTGCAGCAGATGATCTCCTGTGCATTTGGAGATGAGGATCTGCCTCCTGCCCCGTCCCCCTGAGCATGCACTTGTGAGGAGCAGAACAAAGCACAGGAATAGGAACGGGACTTTTGGCTACGGAGGATGGGAGCATCGAGTCTGCAGACAGCTTGAGCACAAACTGTGTGGGCAGGAAAGCCAAACAGGAAAGGGAACCAACAGGCAGGGAAACGATTCTGGCAGCGCTCACATTATGGCTCGCTCAGCACTCAGCCCTCCCTGCTGCTCCCTCTCCCGAGTGTCCCTCCCTCAGACCCCTCGCCCTGCTCAGACATGCCCCAATTCCACTTCAGCTGTTGAAACACTTCCCATCTGAAGGGCTGGATTGAGAAAAATGCAGCTAGAGAGCTAGAGCCTGTTTGCAGGAGCCAGTCCCAGCACCTCACTGCATTGTCCCAGGCTCAGCCTGGCCTCAAACTCCTGCAAAGGACCCCTGATGTGTCCAGATCTACAGAGAGGAACAGGGACTTGGACACATTAAAAGGACCTGCAAAGGGATGGAGCTTCAGACCTGCCCACCTTGGTTGGCCTCACACCTTCCAACCCCCAGAAACATGGGGGGGTGGGAGGATGGAAGGGAGAGGTGACAGGAGGGAGAGAGTCCTGCTGTGCTCTTCACATCCCAGCCAGTGATTTGATACCAGCTTTAAAGTGATTTAGAGTTTAGAGATGCAGGTTTACCCACATGCCCCAACGTGCTTAATGACCAAAGTGCTCTTCAGTGAACCCAGCCATGGATTGTAAAATAAAGTCAATGAAGCAAGTGGATTAAAGAGAAAAAAAGGCAAAAAGATCTGAGAAGAGATGAAACAAACCTGTTGAGTCACAGCCTGCTCCTGCCAACCTGTGGTGCCCTCTCAAGCCTCAGCAGCCTCCTGCATAGGGGACAGACAGACCCCTGCAAAAGGACCCCTACCACCAGCATCTCCCCATGCAGGCAGTTGTCCCCCCCAGGCAGGCTGGAGCAGGGTATGACCTCAGTGCTGCCTAGAGGACCTATCCATCACTCCCTGCCTGTCTGCACGTGTCCCATCTCACATGGAGCTCCTCACAGCTTGTTCCTTCTCTCCTCCTGCCTGCTGGTTCTGCCAAGTCAGCCCTGCTCCACAGGGCTCCCAGTGCTCGCCATCATGGCACAGGGAAGGTGGTGAGCCCAGGAGATGGTCGGGGGTGGGACCCTGAGGAAAAAAATTCTCCCTGTGCTGTCTGCTCCGTCACTGATGCTGAGAGATGTGCCACATCCTGACGTGGCACACGGTGAGGCACCCAGCACTCCTCCTCCAGCTCAGACAGATGCCTCCAGCTTTATGCTCCCACACAGTGGCAAACTGGCTGGGCTCCATGGAGGGGCTCAGGCTGGCCCTGGGGACCCCTCAGCCCCCGATAGCATCTCACAGCTCCATCTGGTGGAAGTGGCCCACCAGGCACCCCTGCCATGAGGAAGGTGAAGGCCACTCTAGTGCCGATGGGTGGGTAGGCATGGAAACAACCCACAAGCATCATCCCACGAGGCCTCTTCCTTCAGCAAGGAGCCAAATTTGCCACGTTCCAGCCCAGGCAGTAAACCCCAGCCCAGGGTCCCATGGAGACCCTCAGGCAGTAGGAAAAAAGTAGCCTAGCAGTGACCAGGTTGTGTGACCCCACTCCACGCTCTCCCCACCCTGCACATGAACATACAATGAGATTCCAGGAACCAGAACTGTGTGAAAACCACACTCAGAGGGATCATTCCCATAAGAAAGCTGAGTGATCCAGAAGGAAAAGCAGCAGGGTGGAAGGAGGAGACCCCAGCTCTGCCTTGCCTCATGCTCCCCAGCAAACTTCTATTTCCTTGTCCTGCCACCTCAGACACATCTTTGGAGCAGTATCTCATCCGGTGTGACTCTGGCTACAAAAGAGACCTCAGGCTCAGTGCAACCCTTCCCCAGGCTGCAAACACAAACAAGCCTTCTCCCTAAACCACCAGACTCTGTTGCAAGAGGCAACCTAATTCCAGGAGTTTTGGTCCAAAGAGATTATCTGCGTTTACTGACCTAAGCATGTGCTGCAGAGAGCCTTGCCAGAAGCACAGCCAGCCCCAGGAGAGATGTCATTAAAGCTCCTTCAGCTAGAGGAAGCAAAGCAGTGTTCTGTTCCCATGGCCACCCTTTCTGGTAAGGTGTTAATAAATAACTGCAGCCCAGACAGGTGCTGTCAGCTCCATGGCAGAGCTGCTGTGAGTCACCGACCTGCCACAGTGCAAACCACCATGAGTCATGGATGGGGAGATGGTGCCTTCAGCCCAGCACATGCTCATGCACTCAGCTAGGTGTGACCAGGAATGATAGAATCACCCAGGTTGGAAGGATCTCTAAAGGTCATCTAGTCCAACCCCAGCTTGAAGTGAGCAAGGACACCCTCNTGTAGACAGCAATGAGGTCATCCCTGAGCCTCCTCTTCTGCAGGCTGCACACCCCCAGCTCCCTCAGCCTCTCCTCACAGGGCTGTGCTCCAGGCCCCTCACCAGCCTTGCTGCCCTTCTCTGGACACCTTCCAGCACCTCTTGAATTGAGGAGCCCAGAACCGGACACAGCACTCAAGGTGTGACCTGACCAGTGCTGAGTACAGGGGCAGAATGACCTCCCTTGTCCTACTGGCCACACTGTTCCTGAGCCAGGCCAGGATGCCATTGGCTCTCTTGGCCACCTGGGCACACTGCTGGCTCATCTCCAGCTACTCTCTGCCAGCACCCCCAGGTCCCTTTCTGCCTGGCTGCTCTCCATCCACTCTGTCCCCAACCTGCAGCAATGCTTGGGGTTGTTGTGGCCAAAGTGCAGAACCCTGCACTTGGCATTAATAAGATCCCTTCTCAGTCTGCTCTTTTCCAGATTAAACTGCCCCAGGTCTCTCAGCCTTTCTTCATCAGACAGATGTTCCAGTCCATCATCATCCTCACAGCCTCCATTGGACACTCTCTAGTATATCCCTATCCCTCTTGAACTGGAGATACTCAGAGCTGGACCATGTCGGGGGTCAGACTATACAAGACCTTCCACCTCAATCCTGGCACCCAAAGGCAGCAAAAGGTATTTAAGAGCTCGCCCTTGGATGTAACACCCCAAAAACTCTCTCAAGGTTGAGCAGCAGGGCTGAGAATTGGCAGAAAAGGCTCCATGTTTGCACCCAGCATCACAGCAGCCTCCTGCTCTCCCATCAGAGAAATGAAAAGGGAATGGCTGCAATTGGCAGTGCACCCCAGGAGGTTTGCTGCTCTTGGCCAACTGGGGATGGAGGTGCCCCATGGATGAGATCTAGCAGAGGCTCAGCCCCACTGGGATGTGCTTGGAGCACAGCATCTACCACAGCCCAAACCATGGCTCCCAGCAGCAGGTGCAGGTGTCCTCCTCAAACAACAGCCCTGATCAACACACAAAAAGCTGAGTGCAGGCACTCACCCTAGAGTAAGCAAGACTAAAAATAGAACTTTAATCCCCCCACCCCCAATAAAAACACCTCTGACAACTTTCTTGCTCACGTCCTCCAACCTGTTCTGCACGTGGGACAAGGCTGCCTCCTTCTCTGGTTCTTGCTAGCAAGTTTGCCCCCTCCTTCCCTGCAAGAAAAGGCCATTCAGAGCCATGTGTCACAGTGAGACTGACAGGCAGATGAAAGAATGAAGAAAGTCTCATCCTCCTTCATTCTTGCAACAAGCAGATAAGCCCAGAACGATGTCAGGGCTTGGACACCACAGACTCCCAGCAGAGGCAGCAGGTTTCGGGGACCTGATGACAGTTGTGGCTCCTCTATTAAAAGCATCCCCAAAGTGATGATCCTCTGACAGCCTGATGGATAGCCCTGAGCAGCCAAACAATCTTCCCTGAGCATGAACTTTGTTTACCTGACAGCATTTTTGCTTCTCCTGCTGGAACTCCTGCAGTCCCCCACTGCAGGCAGGTGGGAGCTGACCTTTGGCTCCTGCCATTTGCAGGGGCCCCTAGCAAACCATAAGATTCCTGGGCTCTTCCAAATGAGCTGGAGGCCTTTTCCCCCTCCTCATTAACAACAAAAGCAGCCCCTGGAGCCTCTCTGGGAAAGGGGATGCCCCAATTGCACAAGGCATCCCAACTGACTGCGGGGAGACCTCCAGAGCAGACATGAGCGCTTCCTACAGCCCTGTGCAGCCCCACACAGCCAGCAGCACTCCTCCAGCAGCTCTGCATCCAAGTAGAGGCAAGCAGGGATGCAACTCTGAGATAAAAGGGGTTACAGGGTGTCCTGGGTGTGCTGTCCCCTCTATTCTCACACACCTCTCTCTGCTCCTATTCTGGCTAACAGGACGGGAAAAGCACTGCAAAGCCTCACTTTGTTTGTCTCCAGAGAAGGGATGGATTTGGCCATGCCACTCACAGGGTCCCATGCTGATGATGAGCTCTGCTCCCTGTAACCTGGGGATATTCAAAGTCCTCACAGCTGGTTAAGCTGTTTGCTGGAAGGCTTCAGTTCCAGACAAGAGCACAAAAGCTCTCACGTTGGAGGTCCACCCTTGGTAGAGGCAGGATCCCTGCCACCATCCCTTGGCCTCTGAGATCAGCCTCACCAAAAAGGGGAGAGAGTGAGGGAGGAAAACCCATCCAGTTGCACATTTATTTCACAGCTCTGAGCTGATTTCTAGCCCTGGGGATTACCAATTTAAGCAGTGTTTTTTCCTGTTCTGACCCTAAGCTGATTAATTCTTTTCCCCCTATTCCCCTCCTTCCTTCTGCATAGGGGAAAAAAAAAAGATAGGAAACCCCTGGCAAAGAGTGCCAAGGCAGAGCCAGGCAGGGACAGCAGGACCAGAGACACCCAGCATCAGCCAAGCAAAGGGGAGATGCTCAGAGGGCTGCAGCATCTCTGCTATGAGGACAGGCTACAAGAGTTGGGGCTCTGCAGCCTGGAGAAGAGAAGGCTTTGAGGAGACCTTGGAGTGGCCTTCCAGTATCTGAAGGGGACCTACAGGAAGGCTGGGGAGGGACTATTGACAAGGTCTTGTAATGACAGGACGAGGGGGAATGGGTTTAAAGTGGCAGAGGGGAGATTCAAACTAGATGTTAGGAAAGGCTTCTTTGCAGTGAGGGTGGTGAGACACTGGCACAGGTTGCCCAGGGAGGCTGTGGCTGCTCCTTCTCTGGAGGTGTTCAAGGCCAGGTTGGAGGAGGCCTTGAGTGACCTGTTCTAGTGGGAGGTGTCCCTGCCTATGGCAAGAGGTTGGAACTGGATGAGCTTTAAGGTCCCTTCCAACCTAAACCATTCTATGATTCTATGAGATGCTCCCACAGCCCATGGTGGGATAGATCCTGCCTGCCCTACAGAACCATTAGCTGGCCTGTGCTGGTCAGGTTCAAACCACAGCTTCACCATGCTCGTCTTTTTAGCACAAAGGAAGCAATAGCCCTAAAGGAGGGGAGAAACCTCCCCATGCATGGAGATCAGGGTGAGACCCAGCAGCAGCATCACTCTCCTGGTGCAATGGAAAGAATTGGCTTGTACCAGAGGCGCTGGTGGGGACTCATCCAAGAGCAGCAGAACTTGCCCTGGCAGGATCCTGCTGCTGCTTTCTGAGGGCAGAAGCCTCCTTGTCCAAGAGCTGTTGCTGGCAGCAGTACATAGCCCAGTACACCCCTGAGCCCTGCAACACAATGGGGTCTGCAGCTCCTAAAAGAGGCTCTGGGACTGGTGGATGAAAATAGTGCAGCCCTCAGCGAGCCACCAGAGTGGTAGCTTCCAGGCATGTCTTTGCTGAAGTGACAGAGGTGTTTGAGGACAGGCTGCAATGGGACAAAACCACATCTTGCTGCCCATCAGCACCAAGACTGCCAAGGGCTTCCTCACTCATTTGGCTCTAGCAGCCATGGAAAAGCAGTTTTCTTTGTAGGTTCTCTCCATGCTAGACCCTGCTGGTCCCTAATGGAAACCAGCTCTGGTCATCCCTCTTCCCAGAAAGCTGGACCAAATCCAGCTCCCACTGCTGCAGCTGATCCATCCCACCCAGCCAGATTAACCCTTTGCCATCTTAGAGCAGCTTTGTATCACCGAATCAGTCAGGGTTGGAAGGGACCACAAGGATCATGCAGTTCCAACCCCCCTGCCATGCCCAGGGACACCCTAACCTAGAGCAGGATGCCCACAGCCTCATCCAGCCTGGCCTTAAACACCTCCCTGGGCAACCCATTTCAGCCTCTCACCACTCTCATGCTCAACAACTTACTCCTCACATCCAGTCTGAACCTACCCACCTCCAGCTTTGCTCCATTCATGGAATCATAGAATGGCTTGAGTTGGAAGGGACCTTAAAGATGATCTAGTTCAAATCCTCCTCATATCCAGGCTGAATCTTCCCACTCCCAGCTTTGCTCCATTCCCCCCAGTCCTGTCACTACCTGATAGCCTAAAAAGTCCCTCCCCAGCATTTTTGGAGGCCCCCTTCAGATCAGATACACTTCCATGCCCCTCACATGCAAAAGGATCTGGGGGTCCTAGCTGATGGGAGGTTGACCATGAGCCAGCAATGTGCTCTTGTGGCCAGGAGGACCAATGCCATTGTGGGGTGTATTAGAAGGGCTGTGGTTAGTAGGTTGAGAGAGGTTCTTCTGCCCTGGTGAGGCTGCATCTGGAGTACTGTGTCCAGTTCAAGAGGGACATAGAACTGCTTGAGAGAGTCCAGTGCAGAGGCACAAAGATGATAAAGGGAATGGAACATTTCTGTTATGAAGAGAGCCTGAGGCAGTTGGGGCTGTGCTGCTTGGAGAAGAGGAGACTGAGAGGTGACCTCAGCAGTGGTTATCAATATGCAAAGGTGAGTGCCAGGAGGCTGCAGCCAGGCTCTGCTGGGTGATGCTCAGTGACAGCACAAGGGGCAGGGGGTGGAAGCTGAGGCATAGGAAGTTTCATTTGAACATGAGGAGGATTTTTTTCCCCTGTGAGGATGACAGAACACTGGAACAGGCTGCCCAGGGGAGTTCTGGAGTCTCCCTCTCTGGAGATAGTCAAAACCCTCCTGGATGTGTTCCTGTATGATGTGCTCTGGGTGATCCTGCTCAGGCTGGGGGGTTGGACTAGACAAGCTTTCAAGGCCCCTTTCAGGCCCTGACATTCTGTGAAATCCACAGCCTTGCCATGGGAACCACCAAACACTGACCATGTTGTTCCTCTTCCCCATCCACAGCATCCCTGACAACCCTGGTTGGAAGAGGCCTTTGAGATCATCAAGCCCAATCCCTCACCTAGAGCTCACAATCTCACTGCTACAGCTAAGCCACTACCACCAAACCACATCCCTCAGCACCACATTTTTGATATGCCTCTAGGGATGGGTGACTTAAACACCACCCTGGGCAGTCTGTTCCAAAGCTTCAGAACCTTTTCCGCAAAGAAAAGTTTCCTAACATCCAGCTTGGATCTCCCCTGGCACAACCTGAGCCACTTTCACTTACTGCTTGTAAGACAGAACCCCACCTCGCTCCCACCTCTTCTGAGGGAGTTACAGAGTGTGACAGAATATAATAGAATAGAATAAAGCAGGTTGGAAGAGACCTCCAAGATCAGCCAGGCCAACCTAGCACACAGCCCTATCCAATCAACCAGACCATGGCACTAAGTGCCTCATCCAGCCTCCTCTTAAACACCTCCAGGGATGGTGACTCCACCACCTCCCTGGGCAGCCCATTCCAATGCCAATCACTCTCTCTGACAACAACTTCCTCCTAACATCCAGCCTAGACCTCCCCCAGCACAGCTTGAGACTGTGTCCCCTTCTTCTGTTGCTGCTTGCCTGGCAGAAGAGACCAACCCCACCTGGCTACAGCCTCCCTTTAGGTAGTTGTAGACAGCAATGAGGTCTGCCCTGAGCCTCCTCTTCTGCAGGCTGCACACCCCCAGCTCCCTCAGCCTCTCTCCTCATAGGGTTTGTGTTCCAGGCCCCTCACCAGCTTTGTTGCCCTTCTCTGGACATGTTCCAGCACCTCAACATCTCTCTTGAATTGAGGAGCCCAGAACTGGACACAGCACTCAAGGTGTGACCTGACCAGTGCTGAGTCCAGGGGCAGAATAACCTCCCTTGTCCTGCTGGCCACACTGATCCTGATCCAGGCCAGGATGCCATTGGCTCTCTTGGCCACCTGGGCACACTGCTGGCTCATCTTTAGCCTACTATCCACCAGTACCCCCAGGTCCCCCCCTCAGCCTCCTCTTCTGAAGACTAACCAGCCCCAGCTCCCTCAGCCATTCTTCACAAGACTTGTCTTCAAGGCCCTTCACCAGCTCTTCCCTGCTCAGTTGCTCTTCTCTGGACACTCTCCAGCACCTCAGTGACCTAAAAAAATCCCCTGTTAATTGTCCCAGATCACAGAGTGAGCCCAGAGCAGGACCAGGTATGCCAGAACATCTCTCACAAGCAGACACAGGTAGAGCCAGCTCTGCTGAGCAGCAGGAAAGCCTGGAGCATACCCATCCCTATAAAAAGATAATTATACAACCTGTGGTGGTAAATTAGCACAGCAAAACACTGCTTAATTCTCACAATGGAGCTCAACACCAGAGCAAGAGGTCAAATCACCTCTCACCCGCAGTGAGATGGAGCCCCCAGGTCAGGATTAGGGTTTGTGGCCGAGGCAAGGTGGGAAGCTTCAGAATTACCCAACATTTGGCCCTTGGAGAGGGGCAGAGTTGGGTCTATGGTCCTGTCTGGGTGCTGGAAACTGGAGGGTAACAACAGGAGGGAGCTGAGGTTGCTTAGCCTAGAGAAGAGGAGGCTCAGAGGTGACCTCATTGCTGTCACCTACCTGAAGGGAGGTTGTAGCCAGGTGGGGCTGGTCTCTGAGTAGAATAAAGCAGGTGAGACACTGGAATGGGTTGCCCAGAGAAGTTGTGGACGTCTCACCCCAGGAAGCATTTAAGACCAGGCTGGGTGAGGCTTTGAGCAACCTCAGCTAGTGGGAAGTGTCCCTGCTCATGGCAGGGAGGCTGAAACTAGCTGAGCTTTAAGCTTCCTTCAAACTCAAGCCATTCTATGAATGAAACAAGTCTCACAGTTGGATCAGTCCAACCCAAGGTCACACAGCCAAAAGAACAAAACAAACCCTCTGCAAACAACTCAAAACCTATCTCCAACCAAGAGACAAAGCCTCCTGTGCCCCCTCAGTGGGTGCCAGAGCCCTGCCACTGCAAACAACTCAGAACCCATCTTCAACCAAGAGACAAAGCCTCCTGTGCCCCCTCAGTGGGTGCCAGAGCCCTGCCACTGCAAACAACTCAGAACCCATCTCCAGCCAAGAGACAAAGCCTCCTGTGCCCCCTCGGTGGGTGCCAGAGCCCTGCCACTGCCTTGGGTCCTACCCTGGGCTCTCCTCATCATCCACAGATCTCAAACTGAAACTGAGAATGACCAGAGAGAGAAATGAATTTTCTACCTCCTGCCTTGTGGGGCTTAAAGGGAAAATGTCTTTGTTTGAATTCAGATTTGGTGGAAGTGAGGAATGCTCTGGGGGAGGAGAAAGCAGGATTTTTGGAGAACCATTTTAATGGACTTAATAAATAAAGGCTTTTATTACAGCCCCTCTAACACAAATCTATCCCTGACCATCCTGCAAGTGGAAACTTAACCATGTGTGGCCACTCTTGGGACTATTTCAGCTTGGCACCATTGTGTTTCTCTTGGGTAGTTGCAAGCAGTAACACTCATCCCTAACCTCCAGCAGAGAGACAATACAGAACTGCTTCACTGCTATGCCAAGCAAGAGGGCTCCAGAATTCAGTGCTGGGATGAGGAAGGTTGATGAGGAGAAGGTTCAGTGAGCCCTGAAAGTGCCTCAAGACCATTCCCAGCAGGAAGGAAAGCAAGCAGGACCCCCTGGCCAAGCCAGCCATGGGGGTGACCTCAGCAGAGGGCATGCAGGCATCTACTTTCAGCTGAGCATTGCCAAGAATCAGTCAGGAATTTTTCTTGAAGCTGTTACTGGCAGAAAAATGCCAACTGGTTAAAACTTCAGCTTGATGCAGAACACAAAAAAATGTAGGTCGGGGGGGAGGAAAAAAGCATCTGAGGGAAAAGCTCCTTTTTTTTCCTCCCCCCTCACCAACCCTGCGGTGCCACCCCTGGGTGAAAGGCTTGGGGAGGGCATCAGTGTTGAGGTGCACCTGGAAAATGCCTCAAAGATCAGGGATCAACCAAGGCAGAGCAGTGCCTACAAGACAGAGGACACCCAACTCTGGAGCCTCCATTACAAGAGGGATGTGGAGATGCTGGAGTGTGTCCAGAGAAGGGCCACGAGGATGCTCAGAGGGCTGCAGCAGCTCTGCTGTGAGCACAGACTGAAAGAGTTGAGGCTGTGCAGGCTGCAGAAGAGGAGGCTTCCAGGTGACCTTCTTGTGGCCTTCCAGGATCTGAAGGGGGCCTACAAAAAAGCTGGGGAGGGACTTTTTAGGCTGTCAGGGACTGACAGGACTGGGGAGAATGGAGCAAAGCTGGAGGTGAGGAGATTCAAACTGGAGGTGAGGAAGAAGTTGTTGAGCATGAGAGTGGTGAGAGGCTGGAATGGGTTTCCCAGGGAGGTGGTTGAGGCCCCATGGCTGGAGGTGTTTAAGGCCAGGCTGGATGAGGCTGTGGGCAGCCTGCTCTAGGGTAGGGTGTCCCTGGGCATGGCAGGGGGGTTGGAACTGGCTGATCCTTGTGGTCCTTTCCAGCCCTGACTGATTCTATGATTTGATCCTACGACATCGGCGGTGCCGCCGCGGTGAGGCTCCTGCTGCCAGGGCACGCTCAGCCTGCCCCGGCTTGCCCTCAGCCACAGGGCAGACAGCAGCTTTGCACAATTCCTACGTCCTTCCCAGTTATTCCAGGTACTCTGCTCTGCAGTGCAAAGCACGGATTGCAGCAGAGCAGTAAGTGCCAGCTCCCATCATCAGGGCATCATCAGCTCCGAGTTTTCAACACGCCCTGGGGCAGAGAAAGGAGGAGAAAGCCAAAAGGCAGCGAATTTCTGACACGTGAAATGCAAGCGGGGAAGTGCTGCCAGCCCTTGAACAGCACAGAATCATAGAGTGGTTTGTGCTGGAAGGGACCTCCTCAGGTCATCACAGTCTGAGCCCCTCCACAGGCAGGCACTTCTTGTGATGGGATGAGAAGGAATGGATTGGAGCTTGAGGGGGAGAGATTTAGACTGGAGATTAGGAAGAAATTCTTCACAGTGAGGGTGGTGAGACCCTGGAGCAGTTGCTCAGGGAGGTTGGGGATCACAGAATTTCTTAGATTGGAAAAGACCTTCAAGATCATCAATGCCCCCTCCCTGGAGGTGCTCAAGACCTTGAGCAACCTGGGCTAGTGGAAGGTGTCCCTGACCATAGCAGGGGGGTTGGAACTAGATCATCTTTAAGATCCCTTCCAACTCAAGCCACTCTATGATTCCATGAATGGAGCAAAGCTGGAGATGGGTAGGTTCAGACCGGATGTAAGGAGGAAGTTGTTGAGCATAAGAGTGGTGAGAGCATGGAATGAGTTGCCCAGGGAGGTGTTTAAGGCCAGGCTGGATGAGGCTGTGGGCAGCCTGCTCTAGGGTAGGGTGTCCCTGCCCATGGCAGGGGGATTGGAACTGGCTGATCCCTGTGGTCCCTTCCAACCCTGACTGATTCTATGATTCTCTGAATGAAACAAGTCTCACAGTTGGGCCAGTCCAACTCAGGGTCACACAGCCAAAAGATCAAAACCACTCCCCCTGCAAACAAAGCCACAACTCAAAATCCATCCATGAAAGAGCTGGGGATACAAAACATGATTTCTTCAAAGCTACATCCACTTTTGGGCTGTTTTAAAATCCATCCCCTTGCCTCAGAGACAAAACAGTGCCAGAGCAATGTGAAACCAAATCACTCATCCTGCAGCCCCACACTCACAGGTGTGACCCTCAGCCCATGGTCACAAGCATCACACCAACCAAGCCCAGGGCATCACACATCAGGATGAGGATGGGCAGGTTAGGAATTAAACCTGGCCAGCAGCAGAGGAAAGGCAAGAGGAGCCTGGCACTGGTCAGCCTTCCTCCCCCAGCTCCCACTGCTGCCTTGGGCACAATCCAGGGCAGGGTGCCCGCAGCAGAATTCCCACCAGATGAGATCTACATCTCATTTAATTAAATTCTTCCTTTTAGATCAAATAAGAAGACTTTGCCCAGCCAAGGGCTGGAGGAGTAGAGCTGGCCAGCCACCAAGCCCCAAGCCCACTGGGGGTTCTTCCTCCCAGGTCGGATGCAGAAGCCAGAGTAAAGCTCCACCCAGCATCCAAGAGTGAATTTGGAGGAAGCTGGAGACCTTTGGATTTGTGGCCAGGGAGGATGGGTGAAAATTGACCCTTTGCTGACAGCAACCCACGTGCAACCCTGACAACCCATCCCATGTGTTGGGTTGATGAGGGCAGGAAAAGACTTGATGAAATGAGTCATGTGGGGAACAGCCTCTGTGGTTTTCCAGCCTTCTGTCCTCTCTTCTTCAGATTCTCCTCCAGTTCCAGACCTGGACCAGGCAATCACAAACCCTCCTACCCTATTAAGATAAGCTAGAAGCACACTGCAGTGTGTGGTGTCTCAAACTGGTGTCCAGTTCTGGGATCCTCAATTCAAGAGAGATGTTGAGGTGCTGGAACATGTCCAGAGAAGGGCAACAAAGCTGGTGAGGGGCCTGGAGCACAGCCCTGTGAGGAGAGGCTGAGGGAGCTGGGGGTGTGCAGCCTGGAGAAGAGAAGGCTCAAGGCAGACCTCATTGCTGTCTACAACTACCTGAAGGGAGGCTGTAGCCAGGTGGGGTTGGTCTCTTCTGCCAGGCAACCAGCAACAGAACAAGGGGACACAGTCTCAAGTTGTTCTGGGAGAGGTCTAGGCTGGATGTTAGGAAGAAGTTGTTTCCAGAGAGAGTGATTGGCATTGGAATGGGCTGCCCAGGGAGGTGGTGGAGTCACCATCCCTGGAGGTGTTGAAGCAAAGGCTGGATGAGGCACTTAGTGCCATGGTCTGGTTGATTGGTTGGGGCTGGGTGCTAGGTTGGCCTGGATGATCTTGGAGGTCTCTTCCAACCTTATTGATTCTATGAAACAAAAGAAGAAAACTGGAAATCCACCTCAACCCTGTACCCCTCACCAGCCTCTATGTCAGGAGGAGACACCCACCAGCCCCAGCTCCTTAAATCATCTCACCGAGGATGGCACTGCTCAGCCTGCTCTGACGCCCTGCAGAGGAGGAGGGGGGGGTGCATCCCCCAGCTCCTCTCTGCCCACTGGCACAGCTCCACCAGTTCAGGCTGGGTAGAACTGCTCAAAGCCACGTTTTGCATCAGTGCAGCAAGCAGGCTTGGCCTCTCGACAGCCAGGGCTTTTTTAAATAATATATGTATCAGTCTCACTCTGCTGCTGGCTGAGCCCCAGATGACTGCAACTGGGGCCAATCCCCAGGATAAACACAGCCTTACCTAGGTTTAGAAGTGCCAGAAGCATGTAGGCACCATGCACCATCTCTTATATAAACAGCACTGCAAAAACAGCCCTGAGCACTGGAGGAACACTTGTAGTACCTGCCCTACACCAGACGAGGTGTTTGGGAACATTACAGCAATGGGTCCCCGGGGGGAGATGCTTTCCCTCCCTCCTGCCTGCCCCACACATCAGCCTTAAAGGAAACCCCAGGCACGGTGCAGCGTTTCCCTCCTCACCTCAGACCTGAGGCTCAAGTGGAGGAGGATGAGGATGGTGTCTGAGATGCTCTCAATCACCCAGGGGTTCAGGACATGCAGCTGAAGAAGTCCCCTAGCTGCTTATGCCTGCCAAGGCAGGGCTGGATGATGCAAGTGATGCAGTGGAGAGCAGGCAGAGAGGGACTCACTGCAGCTGTGGGTGCCACAAAAAGCTTTGTGCCCTCTGAGCGGGCACAAAAGGTTCCTGCAGGACAAGCCAAGAGGTGCCTGTAAGCCAGGTGGAACCCAAGTGCTTTGCATACACCATCCCTACCTGAGGTGCAGCTGCTCTGCATCTGCACTGGTAGAAAAACTGCTCCTGGCTGGAGCACCACTGGGCCCCACCACAACACTTCACCTTGCAGGAAGAGCAAAGGATGGTTCCTAGCCACAAAAGCATCACCAGCAGGTGCATCAGTTTGAGCTGTGCCAACCTTTCCAAAGCTAATTTCAAAGGCCTGGGCTCCCTCCACCCTCTCCCTGCTATCTAACCCTTCCTTTTGCAGCCAGCCAGCAGCTGTGGGAGGGTTAAAAAGGTGTGTGTGCACCCGCAGGGCTGGGCTCCCCTCCCTCCTCCTCCTCGCCCCTCTTCCCGGCATGGACTTGGAGACCGGAGGCTCTCCAGATTTAATCTCCAAGACAAACATACTGGAGCTGGAGCCTGCTCCATTTGCACTTAGACCACAGATATTAAACAGCAGCAGCCAGGCTTGCAGCTCTACCCACCTCACCCTGCAGCACCACTGCATCCCCACCTCATTTCTTCCACGCATGTGGTGGCAGTGAGCTGTCAGCAGCTTCCCAACGAAGCTGTGAGGGATGGTTTGTAGCTGGGAGTGAAGAAACCCCTACAAGAGCCACTGTGTCTCTGGGTAGGCCTTTAAGGAAGGTGAGCAGCTGGGAGCTTGCACAGGATCCCTTCTGCCCAGCCTGAGCCACCAGGACTGGTTAGGCCACACCTTGAGTGCTGTGTCCAGTTCTGGGCTCATCAATTCAAGAGAGTTGTTGAGATACTGGAACATGTCCAGAGAAGGGTGACAGAGCTGGTGAGGGGCCTGGAGCACAGCCCTGTGAGGAGAAGCTGAGGGAGCTGGGGGTGTGCAGCCTGCAGAAGAGAAGGCTCAAGGCAGAGCTCGTTGCTGTCTACAACTACCTGAAGGGAGGCTGTAGCCAGGTGGGGTTGGTCTCTTCTCCCAAGCAACCAGCAACAGAACAAGGGGACACAGTCTCAAGTTGTTCTGGGAGAGGTCTAGGCTGGATGTTAGGAAGAAGTTGTTTCCAGAGAGAGTGATTGGCATTGGAATGGGCTGCCCAGGGAGGTGGTGGGGTCGCTGTCCCTGGAGGTGTTCAAGCAAAGCCTGGATGAGGCACTTAGTGTCATGGTCTGGGTGATTGGACAGGGCTGGGTGCTAGGTTGGCCTGGCTGATCTTGGAGGTCTCTTCCAACCTGGTCAATTCTATGATTCTGTGACAGCTGGATGGATGCAGGAAGGAGGAGAGCAGCATCAAGACATCAAATGGGACCATCAGTGTGACCCAAGGTGCTGATTCAGGGTGGGGGCACACTTCTGTGCCTTGCAGGACCTGGTGAGCTGGTTTGTCTCAGGGAAGCCACTGTTTTATTTCCTTTTCTCCTGAGATCCTGGTGCAGTACCCAGAACTGTCAGCTCCTCCTCCCAGCAAACATCAGGAGGAGGAATGGCAGCTGCTAGAAGAACACCCAGTACAAGCCAGGGGCTCCTACACTGCCCGAGGTGGCTATTGTGATGAAGATGAAAATCTCACATCAGACCAGAACCTGCTAAGTACTGCAACTCACAGAGATGCAGTTAACACCTGGATGGTCTTGTGTGGAGAAGGAGGAAGGAAAGGTGCTCCAGGCTATTTGGCAGTGGGAGCCTTCCAGTAAACGCTTATCTCACATCTTACCTTTCAGTCGGAAGTGGGGAGAGTTGGTTCATTTTCCAGAGGGAATGGGAGAGGTGAGTCTGCCAACAGAGATCAGAGCTGCCAGGCTCAGACTCAGATCTGTGCTAAGGAAAAGGCCACAGCAAGCAATACCAAAAGCCACCTTCTGTCTTTACAAGCTGCAGGCAAAAGCCTGTTTTGATATCATAGAACCAGTCAGAGTTGGAAAGGACCACAAGGATCAGCTAGTTCCAACCCCCCCTGCCATGGGCAGGGACACCCTACCCTAGGTCAGGCTGGACAGTTTTGTGTGAAGTCAGTTTGGATCACTGCAGGAAACAGCATTCTGGACATTTAACTTGTATCACAGAATCACAGAGAGTAGCAGGCTGCAAGGGACCCCAAGGATCATCTGGTCCAACCTTCTTAGGTAATAGCATGGCTGAAGTGAGCTGGCCTAGCACCCTGCCCAGCTGAGCCTTAAAACTGCCCAGTGAAGGGGAATCCACCACTTCTCCTGGGAGATGACTCCAATCTCTACATGTTCTCCAGTAGCAATCTCTCCAGCATAATGTCCTCATTACCTCTTGTCTTTTCCATGGCACTCCTTGCAAAAAGGGAGTCTCCCTCCTCCTGGTAGCCACCCTTTGTGTACTGGCACATGATGCTAAGGTCTCCCCCAAACCTTCTCTTCTCCAGGATGAACAATTCCAACTCTCTCAGCCTTTCCTCCTATTTCACCCCCAACAAATGTACACCCTTTTTGTACTGACACATGATGCTAAGGTCTCCCCTAAACCTTCTCTTCTCCAGGATGAACAATTCCAACTCTCTCAGCCTTTCCTCCTATTTCACTCCCAAGAAATGTTTTTTTTTACTGTGAGACTCACCCAAGCAAGCTCAGGACCTCAACTACACCCTGAAAAACAGAAGCTCACATTAGCTCAGAACAGGATAAAAAGCTCAAGATCGGCCTGGAGCTGGCAGGGAGAGCAGAGGAAGGGTCTGATGGCAGTTGGGACCCCAAGCACCCTGTGCTACTGCCCTAAATCCAGCCCAAAAAATTGCTTTTTGAAGGTCGAGGGAGGTGATTCTCCCTCTCTACTCTGCTCTGCTGAGACCCCACCTGGACTACTGCATCCAGTTTGGGAGCCACTATGACAAGAAGGATGTGGAGATGCTGGAGCATGTCCAGAGAAGGGCCACTGGGATGCTCAGAGGGCTGCAGCAGCTCTGCTGTGAGGACAGACTGAGAGAGTTGGAACTGTGCAGTCTGCAGAAGAGAAGGCTGCCAGGTGACCTTCTTGTGGCCTTCCAGGATCTGAAGGGGGCTACAAAAAAGCTGGGGAGGGACTTTTTAGGCTCTCAGGGAGTGACAGGACTGGGGGAAATGGAGCAAAGCTGGATGGAGCAAAGCTGGAGGTGGGGAGATTCAAACTGGAGGTGAGGAAGAAGTTGTTGAGCATGAGAGCGGTGAGAGGCTGGAATGGGTTGCCCAGGGAGGTGGTTGAAGCCCCATTGCTGGAGGTGTTTAAGGCCAGGCTGGATGAGGCTGTGGGCAGTGTGTCCTTGGGCATGGCAGGGGGGTTGGAACTGGCTGATCCTTGTGGTCCCTTCCAACCCTGCCTGATTCTATGATGTGCAGATTAACTGCACACACACACTGATGTCCTCATGAAAAAGACCATTATGCCAAAAGTGGGGGGGGGGCAATAAAAATATAAATAGTCCTCAAGGCACCACAAAATGTTGCCATTTTAAGTGCATTTATTTTTTTTCCTTGAAATCTGTGGGGTGGTATTTAAAGTTGAAGGGAGGAAGAGGAGGAGGAGGGGGGCGGGAAATACATGCTGCTCTGTCCTAACAGCAAACAGAGCTCTGGTGGTCTCCCAGAGCCAGCCACAGGCTCCAAACCCCCTGTTTAACGACCACTCCACACCTTTTTTATGTGCCATCCCACCAAAATACATCAAGCATTTAGCTCTGGTTGCACCCTGAGCGCGGTGGCTACCAGCGCCCAACAAACGCCCAGCCCCAAACCCCCCCAACCCTGAAAAGGTGTCTCAATATTTGCCTTTGCGCTATCAAAAGGTGGCCACAGCCCAGCTCCTGAGGTGCTCAGCAACTCATGGTGGTCCCTCCAGTAAACAGCCAGATGATCTCACACCAAACATCCTCAGGTCCTTGCGGGCAGCCTCGGTGCAGACCACAGAAACCTTCAAACAAGCCTTGGGAACAGGCGAGGCTCAGTTCTCCTCCGGCCACCGTCCTGCTCCGGCTGGGTCCACCCAGGGGGACACATCTCAAAGCAAACTCAGTGTTCTCAGGGCTTACCCAAAATACAAGCCAGGCAGGACAGACAGACGCTGGAAAGGTAAGCGAGAGGGAAAGGAGGCAAACCCACAAGCCCTGTTGCTCCATCCAAGTCACGAGTCTGGTCAGCTCCCTGTGGTTTGGTCAAGGGGAAGAGGATTTCTCCTGGACAGTACAATGCCCTGCTCACATTTCTTCTCGAGCCTGAGCAGGCAGACAAAGATGACAGTGTCCCTTCACTCCCACCTCTCCAGGAAAAGGAGGACAAACCAAACACTTTTGACACCCCACAGCAGACAGGGTGCCCTGGGGACTGGGGGATTTCCTTTCGGGAAGCTGTTCCTTCAAGGACCAAGAAGCTCCTGTGTGCTTTCTCATCCCCTCTGAGACTGAGCTACCTGCATCCACAGGCTCCAGGAGGAGTGGACTTGGGGAAATAAATGCAACTGTACCTCCTGCAGCCACAGTGAGAATAAGCAACTGCCACCAACGTGCTGAGGTGTCCTTGCCTCGGGTCAGCGAGGAGGGTACCACCAGCTGGGATGAGGGGGAGAGAGTGGAGACTGCTGTACAGCCCAGAAATGGCAAAAGTACTCAGGCCTTTTACCATGTCCCACTTAATTACTGCTGGAAAAGTCATCAGCAGACCCTGCAAGCCGTTTGCCTCTGTTTATCCTGGCACATAGGTCACCCTGGGCTGCAGCAGCTGAGGCCACCACACCACGCTGCAGCCCCTGCTCATGCGGGTGGCAAAGGACACCCTGAGCAACATCCACCTCTGGTTTGGGGGGGAAACGTGGCAAAGAGTCTGTTCTTGTCTTTACCCCACGCGTGGAGAACACCTCTCAGGATAGGGTTTACACCCTCCACACCTTTGTTTCAGGACAGGATGCAGGCAAAAGTGGGCAGGGTCCCAGTGAACTGTCACTCAGTGGTGGTCTTTCAGAAACAACTGAAGCTCAGCCCAGCAACTGTCATGCTTTAAGAGGTGATACAACAAAAATCCTTCTCTCCCTCACCCGTGGACTTGTTCCATTCCAAAACATTCAATCCAGCCTTTTTATTCTCTTTTTTCCCCCTTCCTCCACTGTTGCTGAATTCCCTAAGTTTTCACTTGGGCAAGAGACAAAACTCCAGCTCCTCTCTGCCTGGAGAAGCAGCAGCACCACTGTCTGTGCTGTGCAGATGGAGAAACTGAGGCACGGGGAGATGGTCAACGGCAGAACATCTGCCTTAGACCCAGAAAGGCTGTCAGGGATGCAGAGCCATCAGCTCACCCTTCCACAGCTCTCAGGCATGTTTACTGCAGAGAAAGCTGCCAGCATGATGGACTTAGAATCATAGAATCAACCAGGTTGGAGGAGACCTCCAAGGTCAGCCAGGCCAACCTAGCACCCAGCCCTGGCCAAGCAACCAGACCATGGCACTAAGTGCCTCATCCAGGCTTTTCCTGAACATCTCCAGGGATGGTGACTCCAACACCTCCCTGGGCAGCCCATTCCAGTGGCAAATCACTTTCTCTGTGAAGAACTTCCTCCTAATATAAGCCTATACCTCCCCTGGCACAGCTCGAGATGAAAATGTGTACACACTCACTCTTAAAGGGGGAAATCTCTCACTCAAGGGTGTTGAGTGAATCTACACTTATCAAAGGGAGAGTGAGGAATCACTTCCATCTGTGGGAAGTTTCATTAGATGACATCCCATTTTAAGGGGAGAGGATCCAACTGCAAAGGTTGCTTGCTTCACAAAGAGACCAACTCAAAGACCAGCAGTTGATTGTGGCTGATTCTAATTAGTTGGAGGGTTAAACCCCCATGAAAATAGGATAAGAACCTGGGCATGGGAAGTGCCAGTTATTATCTGAGAGACGTCAAGCTGGTCTTGATCTGGCAAGTCCAGCAAGCCTTGGCCCTTTGTTATCATAGAATCAACCAGGTTGGAAGACACCTCCAAGATCATCCAGTCCCATTGCTTCACCCCAGCAGGCCAGGAGAGCTCTCCTACAGCAAACAGCTTCGTTTTTCCTACAGCAAAACAGCCTGGAGAAGAGGAGGCTCAGGGCAGACCTCGTTGCTGTCCACAAGTACCTGAAAGGAGGCTGTAGCCAGGTGGGGTTGGTCTCTTCTGCCAGGCAACCAGCAACAGAACAAGGGGACACAGCCTCAAGTTGTGCTAGGAGAGGTCTAGGCTGGATGTTAGGAGGAAGTTGTTGGCAGAGAGAGTGATTGGCATTGGAATGGGCTGCCCAGGGAGGTGGTGGAGTTGCTATCCCTGGAGGTGTTGAAGCAAAGCCTGGATGAGGCACTTAGTGCCATGGTCTGGTTGATTGGGTGGGGCTGGGTGCTAGGTTGGCCTGGCTGATCTTAGAGGTCTCTTCCAACCTGACTCTATGACTCTACAATTCTATGACTCATCTCAGCCCATGCATGACAGCAACAATCATATCCACTTATTAATTAGATGCTGCAGCAGTTCCCTGCTACTTTGTTAGAGCTCAGCCAGAAGCAGTGCTGGCTCCACACACACCCCAGCTGCCCTCTGCACTCCCCCCCTCCATCCCTGCACTTTCTGTCCAACCGGTTCTGCTCCCTACTTTCGTTTCAGGGAGGATTATCACCCCTGGCCATCTCCAGCTGACAGGGGCAGAAAACCCACCTGCCACCTGGCCACGAGCAGGAACTGGGCAGTTGGGTCCAGCACAAGATCATAGAATGACCTGAGTGAGAAGGGACCTTAACGATCAGCTGCTTCCACCCACCCACCCGCCCCCACCATGGGTAGGGACTCCAGCTGAGGAACACAATCACCTCTTGCAAAGGGAGGGTATTTACCAGCTGTGCTTGAGCCAGAGGCTTTTCCAAGGTCAAGACAACAACAGAGCAAAGCTGCTATTTGCATTTGAAGCCTCGGGAATGCTGATTTGGGAAGGAGGAGTTTCTGTGCCGGGCAGAGGGGACAGCTCTGCGGTCTTCAAACATCTGGTTTGCAACACCCTGGAGCCCGTTTTGGCCAACAGCCTGGTGGTCAGAGCACAGGAGGTCTTAAAGGCGCTGCAGCTGCTGGGGGCAGCCTGGACAGGCTCCTGGCATCCCCAGGGCCCCCAGCTGTCAACATGCATGGCAAATCTGCACAAGGAGTTCAAGATGCCATCACCATTAGTCTCTACCCCAGGTTACCTGGCCCTAGAGCCACACTGGCTTTTGTTGCCTCTGCTTACACACAGAAGAGCAGTCGCAGGTAATGGTTTTGTCCCAGCAGCCAACCCTCCCCAGTATGCAGCAGCCCTGGGCTGGTCTAAAGCAGACATAGAGTCAACCAGGCTGGAAGAGACCTCCAAGATCAGCCAGCCCAACCTAGCACCCAGCCCTATCCACTCTAGACCATGGCACTAAGTGCCTCATCCAGGCTTTGCTTCCACACCTCCAAGGACGGCGACTCCACCACCTCCCTGGGCAGCCCATTCCAATGCCAGTCACTCTCTCTGCCAACAACTTCTGCCAAACATCCAGCCTATACTTCCCCTGGCACAACTTGAGACTGTGTCCCCTTCTTCTCTTGCTGGTTGCCTGGCAGAAGAGACCAACCCCACCCGGCTACAAACTCCCTTCAGGGAGTTGGAGACAGCAATGAGGTCTGCCCTGAGCCTCCTCCAGGCTGCACACCCCCAGCTCCCTCAGCCTCTCCTCACAGGGCTGTGCTCCAGGCCCCTCAACAGCTTTGTCTCCCTTCTCTGGACATGTTCCAGTATCTCAACATCTCTCTTGAATTGATGGGCCCTGAACTGGACACAGACAGGGAGGGTCTTGTCTCTACCCAGGGAGCCTGGAGAGCCTCTAAGGCTTTGAGTCAGGAGCCTGCAGCAGGCTAGCATGGTGATTCAGCAAGACCTGTTAATATGTCCACGCTGTGGCACCAAGTCACAGCCTATTCTCCATCACTGCTGCAGCAAAAGGCCTCCCATGCCACCCTTCAGGCACTGAAGCACATCACTACCACTTGAAGCTGAGAGAAAGTCCAGCTCACAAATCAGAAGGACATCTGAAAGCCAAACCACCCTGGGACTCTGCTTCATCCTGCGGCTCTCAGGCTTATGGATTTCAGCCTTGCTCCATCCTGGCCTAGGGACAGAGCGGAGATGGATCTGTAGATCCAGGCACTTCCCCTCCCCCCCCCACCTCAGGGAACATGCATGAATTTTAAAGTTTCCTGCCAAGTATCAATTGTGCAGATGTGGAATTCTTGGCAGGGACCTCGAATAGGCTCCCTGAGGTACTAAGGAAAACTCTCCCGAGCACAGGCTTTGGCTGAACACATTCCTGAAGCCCTGTACCCTCATGATGAGCATCCACACTGCTGCATGCAAGCACCACCATGCTCTGGAGAAACAACCAGGAGTGAAGCAGAGCAAATTCATAGATTCATAGGATAGGTTGAGGTTGGGAAGGACCTTAAAAATAATCTAGTTCCAATCCCCCTGCCATGAGGAGGGACAACTTGCAGCTGCCCAAGGAGGTAGTGGAGTCGCCATCCCTGGAGGTGTTGAAGCAAAGCCTGGATGAGGCACTTAGTGCCATGGTCTGGTTGACTGGATAGGGCTAGGAGCTAGGTTGGACTGGATGATCTTGGTGGCCTCTTCCAACATGGTTGATTCTATGATAGACCAGGTTGTTCAAAGCCCCATCCAACCTGGCCTGAAATACCTCCAGGGAGGGGGCATCCACAGTCTTCCCGGGCTACCTGTGCCAGTGTCTCACCACCCTCACGTAAACATTTCCTTTCTAATAACCAATCTAAATCTGCCCTCTTCATATTTGGAATTGACCTGCAGAAATCATCAACTCCAACCCCACTCAATTCTTGCCAACTGCAGGGTTTCCATCTCCCTGCATTTTACAAAAGCCTGTTAACTGTTCTGCTCATGGTACCACATAAGCAGAGATGATGCAGAGCCAGAGCATCACCTCCAGGGAGCCAGCTGGCTGCCTGAAATCCATCACACACCTTGATGGCACAGACAAGCCAAGCAGAAAGCATCAGGAACACACAGAGGAAAGCACAGACATCCGTGCATGTCCCTTCCCCACTGCAGGGCAGCCCCAGCTCACAATGCTCCCCACTGCCATTTTGCAAAGGAGGACAAGGGGAACAAGAAAGGCTCTGTGGCAAGGCAACCTGCTTGGCAGGTCAGCTTCATTTGCATGAGCACAGTTTAACTTCCTGAGATATCAGCACAAAAACCAAGAGGAGACGCCTGACACAAATAAGAGATGCAGAATCATAGAATCAGTCAGGGTTGGAAGGGACCACAAGGATCAGCCAGTTCCAACCCCCCCTGCCATGGGCAGGGACACCCTAGCCTAGAGCAGGCTGCCCACAGCCTCATCCAGCCTGGCCTTAAACACCTCCAGGCATGGGGCCTCAACCACCTCCCTGGGCAACCCATTCCAGGGTCTCAGCACCCTCAGGCTGAAGGACTCCTTCTAACATCCAGTCTGAATCTACCCATTTCTAGCTTTGTTCCATCCCCCCCCTAGTCCTATCACTACCTAGAAGCCTAAAAAGTCCCCCTCCAGCTTTTTTGTAGGCCCCCTTAAGATATGGAAAGGCCACAATAAGGTCTCATCAGAGCCTTCTCCTCTCCAGACTGAACAGCCCCAACTCCCTCAGTCTGTCCTCATAGCAGGGCAGCTCCAGCCCTCTGATCGCCCTCATGGCCCTTCTCTGGACACCTTTCAGCATATCCAGAGCCCTTTTGTAATAGTGGCTCCAGAACTGGATGCAGTACTCCAGGTGGGGTCTCACCAGTGCAGAGCAGAGGGGGAGGATCACTTCCCTTGACCTGCTGCCCACACTTCTCTTGCTGCAGCCCAGGCTCTGGCTGCTCTCTGGGCTGCAAGAGCTCACTGACAGCTCATACTGAGCTTCTCATCCACCAGCACCCCCACATCTCAGGGCTCCCCATGGAGCGATGGTTGGGCTCTAGAAAGGAATGTGCCCAGCATCATGCCCCTGAGTGATGCTGCATGCCTTGTCTGGGTGCTGAGCTGCAGCACCACTTGCTGCCCACATTCTGCAACTCTCCCAGCCTGCCCCAAGCACAGCAGCAGCTGTCAGAAGGGCAGAAAAAGATCCTCTCCTTATGTGAAGCTCTTGGCAAGCTCCTCCCCGCCACCCCAACCCCCCCTC